>SMSQ01021885.1:35261-62406 GCA_019453375.1 Ctenoplectra terminalis | reverse complement strand
AAAAAAAAAAAAAAAAGAAAATACATATCTAACAGGGAAAATGGAATGCAAAACGTAAGTTTAACATTCTTAGATACCCCCAACTTACGAATTCCTTCTAAAATAATTTTGAAAGCGTTAAACTCATTAAAGACACCGAAACGTGGCATTTAAAACGGGAAGAACACGTGTTTCAAAATGTAAACATAGTTTTTAACCCTTTCGCACCGGACGGGACACGTGCTGTCCCAGTCGGGAAAATTTTTAATATTACGGCTGGGACAACATATGTCCCAGTTACTGAAAAACATCTAGGACAGAAAATAACGCCAAGTTGGGCCTCCAAACTGATTCTATGGCCGTCTCGATCGTTCTGAGTCCATAAATTTCTCATCTCAATCGTTCCCGTTTACGCGTCTCCAAGATNCATATATGGACGACCGGGTCCTGTATTCGGATAATCAATATTTCGGATAATCGACGCTCTATTGTACTTATAGTTTATAAATATAAGTTTTTTTTTCTATATTCTTGGCAAAGAATAGAGTTCGCTATCGAGCATCGATAGACTCGAAACGAGAGGAACGCGAAAAGGAAAAGTAAGTCACAACCCATATATAGAGTACTGGGTCCTGTATTCGGATAATCAATATTTCGGATAATCGACGCTCTACTGTACTTATAGTTCATAAGTATAAGTTTTTTTTTCTAAATTCTTGGCAAAGAATAGAGTTCGCTATCGAGCATCGATAGACTCGAAGCAAGAGGAACGCGAAAAGGAAAAGTAAGTCGCAAAGACGCTTGCGAGAATGGGATGAAAAAGGAGGGTCGAGCTAAGAACCTGTCGGGCTGACGATACCTTGGGCAGCGTACTGCTAATTATGCAAAATAAATAAAGGCACGTGCACCGCGTATTCCTACGCCCTCTCTCGTCCAACTTCGGTTGCACGCGATTTCAACGGGCTGCAATTACCGATCTTGCGCTGTGTAGCAACAGAATTTTGGCCCCTCTTAGTCCTCCCTTTCCTCGGATCGGTCTTCAATTTCCGTCTCACCGCCGTGTGACTTACGCGCCTCCTCTTGTTCGACTTATTTTGATCCTCCCGGCTAGATCCTCCAAACGAGCGCGGCTCTATTTCAAATACGGTGTTACTTCGAACGAAATTAAGGCGTACCGGATGACGTGATGGCATGTGAAGCATAATCAGCGCAATCTGTTTTTGTCTTTTTTATCGTGCTCTGTGGCAACAACGTTCTCGCGATACTTGCGCCAGGCGAAGTCACGTGAGATTTTGAAACTATTGATGAATAAGGAATATACACTATCGTTCAGAGGTATCTCGATACTTATTACTTATTTTTCGGAGAATGTAATTTATTGTTTTGTTATTTTACTGTTTTTTCTTATTTTTTTTATTTTTTTATTTTTTTTTTAACGTACCAACCACAAAATTATTAGAGACAGATTATGGGTGCTTCGACAGAGTGTAGGAATTACAGTCATGTATATGTAGTGGAATATTGTAAACAAAACTGACTTTTATTCGAATTCGAGTCCGTAAGTGTTAAAACTTGTAGAACTGTTTTTTTTCTTTTTCTTTTTCTTTTTTTTATTTATTATTTATATTATATTTTATATAATTTNAATGTAATTTATTGTTTTGTTATTTTACTGTTTTTTCTTATTTTTTTTCTTTTTTTCTTTTTTTTTTAACGTATCAACCACAAAATTATTAGAGACAGATTATGGGTGCTTCGACAGAGTGTAGGAATTACAGTCATGTATATGTAGTGGAATATTGTAAACAAAACTGACTTTTATTCGAATTCGAGTCCGTAAGTGTTAAAACTTGTAGAACTGTTTTTTTTCTTTTTCTTTTTCTTTTTTTTATTTATTATTTATATTATATTTTATATAATTTTTATATTTTATATTATATTTTATTTTTTATTTTTTTATGTTGAACTCTCAAAAGAGAATTATAAAACTGTACACGAGGCTTATAACTAGTTGTGCCAGGTGGTTACATAGATTTATGGGCTTAACGTCTATTTGTGAAACGTTGCGGTAGAATATAAGTAATTTAACGATAAGTGCCATTTTACACTTTTATGTTGTTTTTTTTTTTTTTAAAGCTGTGAATTGCAAGTGTTGTATTTGGCATTTTTTACGATATGAACACGTGCCAGGGATGCAGAGAAGTTATAATGGTCTGAGCTGTACCGATTAATCGTAACTATAACTTTGCAATATAGAACTGTTTTATTATTTGAAAAGTTCTTTGTCTTTAGCTTGCTTAATTTTTGAATGAGTGATCAGATGAGAAGCAATTTTCTAAATTAAAAGGAAAACTACGACGATTTTATTTAATTCAAGCAGTGATTTAATTCAAGTAGGTCGAATCGCGTATTTGATCAAAATTTAAACACGTTTAGTGTATTAGTAGATTTCTGGAAATTAAAGATACTTTAGAGCGATGAAGAATAAAGAATACTTGATCTTCGAATAAATAAAAATTTTTCACGTTGCTGATACCTGATATGTATGTTTATGAATAAATAACAGTAAAAAGTAATGGAATAAGTAATGAAATAAAAGTAAAAAAAGGAGTCTCGTTATTTTTATAAGGAATACGATGTGCAACACGACTCGCGTAATACTATTTATCACGCTTTATAATCTTTCAACTCTATTTATTGTATTTTCAATATCTTGGGTAAGCGTTAATTAGGCAATTAGTGATTCTATTTTTATTACTTCATTGATTGATTTTTTACAATTAATAATGATCTAATGTGAACGTAAAAAGTACAATTCTTAAACTGTATTTATGCGATACAGAACTAAATTTATGGTTTATCGTTAGGATTAGTAAGAACATCGACTGGAAAATTTTTATTTCATCCATCATAAATCTAATTCAATTAAAATCCTTATATTTTCTTTAAGACGCAATCACAATTTTTTCAATTTCACTTTCTTTCAATCTGCTAACAAAACAGATACTTTAATAAAAAGAATATGCTTGGGAATAAATTATTACGTCGTGTATTTAATTATATCAACACCTGAATAACGATATCTTATTTTTAGAAATTTTACTATTAAATAAAGTTACGATCGAGTAAAATTTTACTTAACATAATTTTAAAAAAGAATTTATATTCTAATCGTATAATTTAAATTTTACTCTTAAGCTATTTCGTTTACCATTTTTGACTTCGATATGAAATATAAAATACGAGAAATTCTTTAAAATATATATTTGCTCTTTTATAATTTTTATAGTCTCCTCTTCTCGTCTGTACCTTCCTGTCTAGCATTTACTCTAATTCTTTTATTCGTTACTTTTATTCTTTTGTTCGTTAATCATGAGACACTTTCGTTCACGCTCATCCTTTTATTTGCTTTCACATATTCTCGTCCCCGTTCTTCAACTTTTCTCACACACATTACCCATAATTGGTTGTTTACGCCTAAATCATTCAATCCACATGCTTTATCCATCTCATGGAACACATAATAAAAATAAATTCTTACAGTATGAGAACAATTTAATTCAAATAATGGAAAAAATGAAGTGATATCATACCGAGTTGTGTAGTTATTTACTCGGGTAATTGAGATTCCCTTATACCGCTATTGTTCATTCAGTGTGTAACAGAAATGATGTGTAACAGAGTATTAGAACAGGATTACTCAATTATAAAACAGCTTAAACAGTTATACAAGATGGGCCAAAAGTCAGTTTCTCAAACAGTTTATTAACCCTTATCGCTAGCTTTTCATACGTGATTCTCACTAAGTTGTAGCTGGTTTCGGTAAATATGCGAAAAATCTAACATTTTTGTTAGAAATTACTTATTTTTTGAAGGTGTATTACAAATATATGAGTTTAAAATCGGACTGCTAGTGTCATCACTGGAATGAACATCATTTTTAAAACTGTTTTCGAAATTTTCACTGCTATCATCACTATCGAAATTTCTACAATTTTTTTTATTCATTTTCCGCCTCGATATATTAAACATCGAGTACAAAAGGCAGTGATATATCGGTGAAGATGTCAATTGCTCCGTTGCTGATGCTTAACTCACAAGTCAGTCGTGCCCGCATTTCATAGAACGCGAATTTTGACTGGTTCGCTCGTTGTCACCTCCCACGCGACGTGCGACCGCAGCGACAAAGTACTGTTGCCACGTGAGAGGTGACTTACGACCGTTAAGGGTTAAATACAATTTGTTATATAAAATTATGCAGCGCTGCGATATTAACACGTTGACTGCCGCGCCGAAGTCACATGTTTTGCTCAGGACGTCACACCGGTAGATANTGGTTCGCTCGTTGTCACCTCCCACGCGACGTGCGACCGCAGCGACAAAGTACTGTTGCCACGTGAGAGGTGACTTACGACCGTTAAGGGTTAAATACAATTTGTTATATAAAATTATGCAGCGCTGCGATATTAACACGTTGACTGCCGCGCCGAAGTCACATGTTTTGCTCAGGACGTCACACCGGTAGATAAAAGATTCGACAAAAATTAATCTCATTTTTGATCTTCTAATAAAAATTTTTAATCATTGAATAGTGCACACTTTATTTCAAAGTATTCTCTAATAGCGATGATGATGCTAAAAATTCGTTAACTATCAATGCTCGTTTAATTTTTTAAATTATAAACATTTGGAGCACTCTGGCCACCGATGACCACCGTGGCGCTACACGAGAAACAATCTCCGGTCACATATGACCACTGTGGCAGTCAACGTGTTAAAAAATGTTCCGAGTAGCCCAAAATATTATACAGGGTTGGTGAAAAATAATTTTCTTAAACAGTTTAAATGTAGTTTGTTATATGAGAAACGCTCATCTCACGTTTATGTAGCTTATTTAAAATTGTGAGTATCGTGTAATTGGAATAAAAAAAACTGAAAATATGGAACATGTTAACACCTGTGTTAAAATAAAGTTCTCGACGGAACAAACAAAATCTAGGTTACGCAATGATAAACGGAAACAAATATGTCGGTTGCGTGAATCGTATCATGCAATATCTGCAATTTATGCGGAATAGAGGAAAAAAGGAAGAGTTTCTCAACGTAGTGTAAAAACAAGTGTTATACCACATTTCAGAGTTAATCACTAAGAAGATTCGTTGTCGGCTAGATAAATTGTTCGGATGCTTACAAAAATAAACTGCTTGGCATAATTTTTTTATTTATCAACTGTGAATATTATATTAAGCATTAATAAAATCGTTTAGGATGTAAATTCGATGCATATGGTACTGTTTAATTTTTTTAGAATTTCAAATGTAAAGAATAATACGCGAAATAGAAAAAAATATAAAGAAAATATGTATATATAACTACACAATATAACACAAGAGAAACTTAGTCGATACGTTGCTTTTTCTTCAATTTTCAACATAAATCACAAATGTTCTCATGCTTGGAGCATCCATCATGAAACAACGCCCATATCTTACACATTTAACACGATCCTCGTTTACGGAAGTTTCGCAATAGTTTTTTTCAGTTTTACTTTCTTGTATTCACAAAACCTTAGATTTAATTTACAATATATATTCAATTTTGCGGCAATTGTCAGTACGAGAATAATAATAAGCCAATTTGTTTCATTTTGAGATATTAACCCATTCCGGTCGGTGTTCCCGTAGCGGCGACATTTTGAAATCGTAGAAGTCGATGTCCCCGCAGCGGGAACATTCGAAAATCGGAAAAATGACACAACACTATCGTCCCCTATGCCTCGTGATTCAAATGTTTCGGTTGATTTACGAGATAACAATCTATGATTGTTCGGAGAAATATCCATATATTGACTTTAAATCCAGTACGGAAAAGTAATTGCGAAACGCTAGATTTGCTCCGACCTGATGGTACTCCCAAAAGCGAAATCTGCCGACCGCAAAGGGTTAATACTAACCAAAACAATAATTGTCAAAAAGTTAAAAGTATTTTGAATTCTGTGTAATAAATATCGGTAGTTATAAAGAATACATATTTGAAGCGTCATTCGGAAACGCGCAAATGGTGTTTATGATCTTTTCTCACAACGTAATAACACATTATTCTGCAATGGTTTGTTTACGATTGCACGCAGTCTTAATGAGAAATGTCTAGACTAAGAAATCACCAAGGAGACTAAAAAAATCACAATCGATTTCTGTAACACGTTCCTTAGAAAGTGTTTTCTGTACTTAAATAACCTATGCAACATGCAATGTGTTACGTGCACGCTTTTGAAAGATTGCTTGTTAAAGCACTTTTCAACGCAACTCAAGTTTTCGGGGTAGTGTTAAGAAATACTGCTCTGATTAGCGGCACGCACATAGTTATTAGGTTGGTGCGTATCGAGTGTCGCTTTCTTAAATAAAATCTCAACCTCGCATAGTTTCTTCAAAACGTGGTGTATTTAATCAAAATAATTCGTACATTTCCCAATGAATAACTAGTTTCAGTGTTTCATATTATTTCATATTTATAAAAATCACCGGTTCTATGATGGAAAAATTTTTCGTACGCTGCTTTTATGATTCTAGATTAACACTAGAATTACCGGCGATTAAAGTAGACTTATTTGTATCAAAGAAATCAAAATGATAGGCATTTGAAAAAGTATAATAAGGGTGACAATTCTTTGCACATATTTTTTACAAAAAATCATAGAAAATCCTTAAAAATATATCGTTGTGAATTTATAAAATTTTTATGAGAAATTACGAACCAGTTACTTTGACTGGTTCGGTAGTTCTAATGTTAAGAAATATTATTCTCGGTGAAAAAAAATGAATGAAAAAAAAAATTTTATTGCAGAGTGTTAAATAAATTCTAATAAACTAATTGTCTGATGTTTCACTGTGTACATTTACGATCTTCTTCTGCTCATTATCAATCTATAACAGACCGGAGCCTGAAATATTTCTGTTATTTTTAATTCCATAAAAAGGTATTTAATACCTTTAATATTACCTATAATAAAGTTTTATTATAAAGCTCGCTATAATTTCGACGTTTCGTATAGTTTTTTCGTAATACGTGCGTTCTGTGCAATTTTGCGCAACTGAATTTCCTACAAATGTACAAAAATTAGTAGTCTAGTTATTAAGAACATTGTACGAATGAGAAGTGAATTAAAAATTTTAAGAACACGTGGCACGATGCAACTGGTCCAAATGTCTACGTATAAAGGAATGAAAACACAAGAAAGTAAACAATTCCAAGAACACAGAACGCTTAAACGAATCGAAACGTTCGAAATAACACAGAGTGACTCCGTAATTCTCCAGATATCATCGCTTTCTTTCCGACAGCGATGAGAAACCGCAAAATAAGCTCGCACAAACCGTTCAACGAAATGTCCTTAATTATACCGTCACATGTACGAGCAGAGTTGTAAATGTTTTCTATCCGTGGTTAGAAAAATGATAGGTGTGTAAAACACAATTTTAAATGAATGGGTTTTCGGTGACGAAAGAAGGGCGAAATCTTTGTAGAGATAGAAGGATGCCGATTTCGAAGGACGTAATACGGCGGGAAGAGTTGAAAAATTCACAGAGTCAAATTAATTCTCCAATAACGGTACCGTATACCCTATCATTCGAGAGGAAATAAACGGGAAACTACTATATCATTTCAGCAAAATCTTTTTTTCGAGGGATAATCAGCATTCGGTTTCTATCCTTTCCGACCTATTTCCATTCTTTCGTAATGGCTGAAACAAAGATTTCGATTTCAAGGATGTCCTTTGACTAGGTGAACTGTATTATTGTGCATTTTGAGAAGAAAGTGTTACATGTATTATTTTCACGTGTAGAGTGATATGCGAAGGTTTTAAAGATTAGCAAACATTTTTTAATGACTCGTAATAGTTCATTGATGGTAAGTCTTTATCGTGATAATTTAAAACGAATGTATAAAGCTGCGGTGTATATAATTATTATAATTTAACTGTGTTTGAAGCTTTTCGCTTAAAGTACCTAGTTACAACATCTACGTAAAAAGTAATGACTAATAATATGAATAATAATAACTAATAACTTTAATTATAAAGTTGAAATATAAATTAAAATATAAATTTATTATATTTAATATAAATATAATATAAATATAAAATAAAGTTATTATATTTATATTTAATTATATTTAATATTTAATTTATATTTTAATTTATATTTTAATATATTTTATAAATATATCTTAATTTATATTTAATTATAAAGTTATTAGTTATTATTATTTATATTATTAGTCACTAGTTTTTACGTAGATATCGCAACTAGGTATTTTAAGCGAGAAGTTTCCAATTACGTTAACGAGCAGAAAACTTTTACCTTAAACTGATAGTCACTTTACAAAATCATTATGAAAGTACTTTGAAAAACCGTCGAATAACAATCTTTGTTACACATAAAAAAAGCAATCTGATATCTCTCATGCTAAATTGCGAAAAGATTAAATAATCAAGTTATTCAATACTAGCCTCTTACCTCACCCTTTAATACGAAACACCCTTTCACTGCGGCACAACCATATATTGTCGTTAGCAATTGTCAAAAATTCATTCTCCCTTTATTTCGTAACATGTTTCCTTTTCAATTTCGTAAATATCATTGCTACCATTATTTTTATATCTGCTTTCTCGAACCTCTTCAAACCACAATTTAGCTCGGTATTTTTCCTGTAACTGTATTTTTTCGGTCGACGCTAAAAGGATTAATAACCGTGTTACACGAGAGTTACCCGTACTCGATACAACACACGTATTCCATTCAGTTTAAAATTCGAACACAGATCGTATCCTTGCAGTTATCCACACAAATCGTACTCGTAGAGCTGTACAACTCTATAAATCTCTTCCCTTGTTAACAAAATTTCAATACGAGCGCATCGTTAGACAACAATTTTGTTGGTCGTCGGTTAGTGGCACGTTCACTTTGAACCCGCTGTCAATGGAATACATTGTCTTCAATCGAGACTCTCGTGGTCGTGTTTGTAAGCGAAGAAAAGGATTCGTGAACGGGCCGTGGAGGAAAAAAAAATTCCTCGAGGGTGGATCGGGCACGAATTCTTGAAAGTCATCGCCCGATGCACCTGTAGCCTGCACGGTTAGGTTCTGCATTTTTCGCCTCTCCTCTGCATCGGCCAAGCGTCGTCCTTTTCCTTCTCTTCTGCCGCATCAGGTTCCTTTTCCCTGTCTTCCTTCCACCCGAAAGCTGACCACGCTCGCCTCGTGTCTCGAAATCATTCCACGAGCCTACTCGTGTTCGAGAGCGCGAGCGAGGAAGCATTCCTCCTGGAGAAGACGCGTGCCTGGCGTGTGCTTCTTTTCCCCCACCTCTTCGCTTTTAAATTCGGCTACCAGCGTCTTTTTGATTCTCGATCGTCGGTGTACTTATCGGCTGAATGAACCTTATTAAAATCGGACGTTCACTCTTCTCCAAACTCGATGCTTCTTTCAATTTTTATCTTTGTTCGGCTACTTTTCTCGTACAATGTTTCGTTCTTTCATTTTTGGTACGTCTTACTAGGGTTGGTTGTTATTTTTGTTAACCCTCTATAGCCCAAATTTTGTCTGTTTATTGGAGAAAAAATTACGATTCATTACAGTTTTTCACTTTGATTTGAAAATGTGTTAACTTATAATTACTGTAGATGGATCGCGGTGTCGCTACATTAATACAGTAATCAAATTTAATAGTGCAGTGATAACGAAAGAAAATTAATTTTTTAAAATATAGATACATCAGTTTGTAACTTTTAAGTCACACGGTCACATAGAGGGTTAAGTAATATTTCGTGGATTGGTTTCGTACGCTGTACGATAAGGTTATATCTTAAATAGATGGTGGTTTTTGGTTCGTGTAAAGAGCAATGTTTTCGAAGCTCAAATTCATTTTGATACGTTGAAAATAAATTTTATTTAAATTGAAGTCGGGTATTTGGAGGACTTGGGTTTAATAGATAAGTAGGAATTTATACTGAGATATTAGGAATTGATGTTATGGGAATATGTTAGTTCTTTATTTGGTTTTTCGATTTGTGTGCTTGTTAGGTGGAAAGTATTAGATTTTACATATTGACAATATTAACAAAATTAGAATTCAGTGGAGAGAAAGATTTTTAGGTTGAAACAAATTTTTGGTTATTATTTGTTCAAACTAAATGGGTATTAATTACCAATTTATAATAAAAAGTTAAACTTCTTAATTTTGACTGTTATATTTTCACTCTAGAAAGAAAGCGATCCGATTTGCCACGATCTATCGTATATCGAGTACAATAAAAGGACTATTTCTCAAACTATTAAAAATATGAAACTTGGACATAAAAATTGTATAATTTTGTACGAAAATATATGTAATATCCAAATTAGATTTCTTTATAAAGTACTTAGTAATTAGAAAATTACATTTTTGTCGTTATACAAAAATTTCAGAACATTATATTAGTTAAATATAAAACAACTATCTTTACGAAGATATACTAACATTTTCAGATAGTTCATTTCTTAAGCGTTTAATAATAAATTTCTCAAAAATCATGATCCTAATCATGAAATAACAATAATAGTATTAATGCATATTCATTAATATTATTATTGCTATTTATATTTTAGAATTACACTTTAGAATAATTCACTTCAATCAAAGTTTAAACATAAATTTGACGCAAGTCACATTTCTGATAATTTATTATTTTTAAAAACGATCCAAGTCCACTTCTAGTAAACAAAAATACTGTTTCACTTACATGATATTTACAAAAATTATCGAACAACAAACGTGTCTACAATCTCAAAAACATAAAATATATTTGTTTACTTTCAACAATATTTTTAAGTANTCCTCTGCATCGGCCAAGCGTCGTCCTTTTCCTTCTCTTCTGCCGCATCAGGTTCCTTTTCCCTGTCTTCCTTCCACCCGAAAGCTGACCACGCTCGCCTCGTGTCTCGAAATCATTCCACGAGCCTACTCGTGTTCGAGAGCGCGAGCGAGGAAGCATTCCTCCTGGAGAAGACGCGTGCCTGGCGTGTGCTTCTTTTCCCCCACCTCTTCGCTTTTAAATTCGGCTACCAGCGTCTTTTTGATTCTCGATCGTCGGTGTACTTATCGGCTGAATGAACCTTATTAAAATCGGACGTTCACTCTTCTCCAAACTCGATGCTTCTTTCAATTTTTATCTTTGTTCGGCTACTTTTCTCGTACAATGTTTCGTTCTTTCATTTTTGGTACGTCTTACTAGGGTTGGTTGTTATTTTTGTTAACCCTCTATAGCCCAAATTTTGTCTGTTTATTGGAGAAAAAATTACGATTCATTACAGTTTTTCACTTTGATTTGAAAATGTGTTAACTTATAATTACTGTAGATGGATCGTGGTGTCGCTACATTAATACAGTAATCAAATTTAATAGTGCAGTGATAACGAAAGAAAATTAATTTTTTAAAATATAGATACATCAGTTTGTAACTTTTAAGTCACACGGTCACATAGAGGGTTAAGTAATATTTCGTGGATTGGTTTCGTACGCTGTACGATAAGGTTATATCTTAAATAGATGGTGGTTTTTGGTTCGTGTAAAGAGCAATGTTTTCGAAGCTCAAATTCATTTTGATACGTTGAAAATAAATTTTATTTAAATTGAAGTCGGGTATTCGGAGGACTTGGGTTTAATAGATAAGTAGGAATTTATACTGAGATATTAGGAATTGATGTTATGGGAATATGTTAGTTCTTTATTTGGTTTTTCGATTTGTGTGCTTGTTAGGTGGAAAGTATTAGATTTTACATATTGACAATATTAACAAAATTAGAATTCAGTGGAGAGAAAGATTTTTAGGTTGAAACAAATTTTTGGTTATTATTTGTTCAAACTAAATGGGTATTAATTACCAATTTATAATAAAAAGTTAAACTTCTTAATTTTGACTGTTATATTTTCACTCTAGAAAGAAAGCGATCCGATTTGCCACGATCTATCGTATATCGAGTACAATAAAAGGACTATTTCTCAAACTATTAAAAATATGAAACTTGGACATAAAAATTGTATAATTTTGTACGAAAATATATGTAATATCCAAATTAGATTTCTTTATAAAGTACTTAGTAATTAGAAAATTACATTTTTGTCGTTATACAAAAATTTCAGAACATTATATTAGTTAAATATAAAACAACTATCTTTACGAAGATATACTAACATTTTCAGATAGTTCATTTCTTAAGCGTTTAATAATAAATTTCTCAAAAATCATGATCCTAATCATGAAATAACAATAATAGTATTAATGCATATTCATTAATATTATTATTGCTATTTATATTTTAGAATTACACTTTAGAATAATTCACTTCAATCAAAGTTTAAACATAAATTTGACGCAAGTCACATTTCTGATAATTTATTATTTTTAAAAACGATCCAAGTCCACTTCTAGTAAACAAAAATACTGTTTCACTTACATGATATTTACAAAAATTATCGAACAACAAACGTGTCTACAATCTCAAAAACATAAAATATATTTGTTTACTTTCAACAATATTTTTAAGTACGCCAGAATTCGAAAAACGAAATATCTCTAGATGACGAAAAAAAAAACAAAAAAAGATGGACTTAATACCGCTTAGAGAATAAACGGCTAGTTCTAAACACGGCGCGAGGATATAATAGAAATCTCCATATGAAAAGGAAAGGAAAGGAAGAAACGATTTAAAAATACGATTCGCTCGGAAAGGGGTAATCCATTGGCCAGCGGGTGAATTCTGAAGTAATACGTTCACGAAACAATAATTTTAAATTTGCCCATTACGACGTTATCGGCGAAGTTCCGTGCCATTCGAGCTCTCGTGGTGAACTCGAGTAAATCCAGGAACGAAAAAGAAAAAGAGAAAGAAAAATTGAAAGAGGACCGCGAACGACGAAGGTGGAAGAAAAAGGAGAAGGAAAAGGGAAGAAGAACGGAGAGCACCGTCAGCTCGACTCCCCCTACGGCAGGTTGGCAGCGACTAAATGATTTACCAAACAATAAATCCTCGGGGAGATACGATCGGATGCAACGCGGACCGAGCCTGGGAACGAGCGAACCGCTTACATCGCCTTACTTGTTCGCGAAAGCTTCTACTTATTCGATTCCTTTTGGGGCCTCCAATCCCGGCTCTTCTATACACCGTCTTTCCGAAACACTTTGAATTTCCAGGCCACCGATAATCGATGGATGTCGATCACTGTTCTTGAACGAGGGTTGCTTTATTCCACGACTTTTCTAGAGCCGAATAAAAAAATTACTGTCAAAAGAAATTAATTTTGTTTGATCAATTTTGAATATACCCGTTTTTGTCGAAGTAAATGGATGCTTTTTATGAAGTTCGTGAGAATCTGTTAACGCCTGCTAATTAATTTTTGTTTCGCGTAAAGAAGTTAATAATTTGTAGGAATATATTTAAGTAAAGTGTTTGATGTAACGTTAAGGAAAATAGTTACTGAATAATGTTTCAAAATTTGGAGAAAGGTTTAATGGGTGGTTTCATTTATTTATAGTTGTAAATAATATGTTTCGAAGTTTATTCTAATTTCTTGTTTTATAATGTTTGATAATATAGTATGCAGTGATAATAGTTGGGACGTTGAAACGATTATAGTGATTATTTATTTGGAAGATAACAATGTATAAAATTAGGTTAAAAGAATCTCACCGTTGCTCTGCACAGATATTTTATAAATTCATCACAGAAAATGTTTATATAATTAAAAAGACGTTGTTTGCAAGAAATAAGGACAACTTAACAGTTTTTTTTTTAAAAAGTACAATGTCAATTCCAGTTAATTGAAAGATAAATATCATTTTTTGCGATTCAAAGACCATTCATGATTTTATTGTTAAAAATGTGTACAAAATAGTTGCTTAAATTAAATATTTTTTTAAAATATTAATTTTATATTTAACAATTAGATTTAATAATTTTGTAAAAACTCAATTTGTGATAAAATTATTTTTTCCTATTTCTTCAACGCATCAAATTTTACTAAATACTGTAATTTAATTTTTATTTCTACACAATAATCAAATAAATCAATGTCAAATCTACAACCATAACAAAATGAAAGAAACATGAAACGTGTTAAATCGTACAGTTAGAAAATAGAATGCATCATTAATATCCGAAACATTATTTAACATTGATCACGGTATACCGTTTGATTGATTATCAGATATTGTCTTCCGTTTATAAATATTACATGAAACGAATATCTAATTCCTCGCACGAAACATTTCATAATTGTGAAATTTGCATTGTCAATTCGATTTCTATTACGAATTCACAGTGAACATAATCTCGTATCGATAAAATCGGTGATTAATCATAAGTGTAACTGCACTCATCAACGAATTAATGCATTAGGTTGATACATATGAAAAATGGGATTTTAACTAGATGTAAATGTTTGTGTTCCTGTTTACGCTATGTGGTTATTTATGAGATAACCTTTTATACAGTCTGATCATATATTACTAGAGTCATATCACGTTCAAAACGCTTTTTCTAAAATTATGCAGTTTCTCTGCTTTTTAAACATTTAATCTTAACATTAATTTTCCTGATAATACATTCTACGATAGTATATTCTATGTATATTTTATTTTTGTTTAAGAAATTGGGGACGTTTACATCGTTTAACTCGACAATCGTTTATATCGTTCAACTGTACGTAACCGTTCCGTAATAAAATCAGTCAAACGTTACCAATTTTCCGGTTCTTACCGTGGAGAAAAAAAATAAAAAATCGTCCATAAATATTCAGGAATTCATCACATTTACCAAATTTAGCGGTGATTATATATAATAACCGGCAATTATACATAATCACCGGATTGATTACATTTACCGTAACATATATACCATACCCGCCTCCGGCTATAATTTTAGCATTTAGTTTATTAACCACAGCCGCAATTAAAGGATTGAAAAAAAAATGACACGACCTTACTTGTAATTTACTAGGAAAAACCTAATAAATACCGTAGTTGTAGAAAGCAATGAGATCGATCGATGGATGACCTTACTTCGGTCTGTAATAAATAAATTTTAAAAGCAGAAGAATTAACTTGTTTGGTTGTAATTTCATGGCCGTGGAACGCTTCGTCAACGTCGACCTTTAAAAAAACGTGCACCCCCACGGTACTGAATGCTCAACGTATCACCACATAATCCTGGCACAGTGAAGTCACACATTGAACAGCTCCCTGCGTACATATGTTCGTAAGAAGAAAGAGAAACTGTACGAACTTGATTTAGTGCCTCCGGGAGTACTGCTGGAACCAGAAGAAACTGAATCTCGATGTACTGTACCAATCCTTTATAAAGCAAGAAAGTACTCCTTCGCTGCAATCCGGCACCCTTCCTGGAATATCTCTTACATACGTCTTTTCCGTTTTCGTCGCTATTCTTACGCTGCAAGCGGAAATATCACGGTCAACCCATGGGAATTTTATTACAATTAATTGCGGTCGTTTCTCGCGGCGCATTTTTGTATATCGGAAACTGTTCGGAAAATTACAAATGTACCAAAAGCGCTTTTATCCTTTTAACGCTAAAACTACAAAAGTGATCAAGGAGAAAGGAGAGAAGTGTACCAAGGAATAAGGACAGGACATTTCTTATTCGCTCATCGATACCTGTTAAAAAAGACGGATCCACCCTTTCGCAACAGCTGCTCTAAAATTGTAACCATCAACCACCTCCTGTTCGATCGTGGAAAATTGGAACCTCAAAAACGAACGTACGAAATGGAAACACAGCACTAACTCTCACAGAAACGCGTAAAGAATACAATCAAGTGCTTAACCGATACTAATCTTTTTAATAAAATTTGAACGAGTCTTTACAGAATCCCTTGTCGATAATGATCGCTAATGATTTACATATCGATGCGATATTAAACTCCCGTATAAAATAAAATTTATATTTTTGCGACTGATTCGAATCCAGTAAGTAGTGATACTCCAAACAAATGGCAAATAATTGAAATTAAATTAAGCTTATGCTTCAACGTGCAGAGATTGTCAGAACATTGCACTTTTTTAGAAGTTTGAGTTAACCATTTGCCCTCCTACGTCGAGCTGGACTCGAAGTTCCATCTTGCTCCGTTCCTTTCAGTTTCATAATATAAAACACATTCTTATCGATTGAAACTAAATTTCATCGATTTTTATCAATGTATACACGTTAGTAAACATGAAAGTATGAAAATTAATAGAAGCTCGATACAGATTTTGGAAGTAGCTTATTAAAAACGAACAAGTTAGGGTAAAACATCGGCGATGACTCGGAGCGCAATGGGTTAATATACCAAGATTCGACTGTTCTTACATTTCGTTGCACGTATTCGTGCTATTGAAAGGCCTCCTTCCGGTGTATCGCAATCAGCAGCTCGAAAATCCACGTTCGCTAGTCCTTATTTGCACGAAGCAGTACCTACAACTGTTACATCGTCCCTATGAAATAGTTTCGATCGTTCGCGGCTCTTCTTCCTGCATCCCACGCCCTCCGAGTACCCTCCCTCTCCACTTCCGCCATCCTTTTTCTCCATTCAGCCGAACACCGTCGGATATCTCGCTCCCATTTCGCTTTACGTCTTTGTACATAATGCTCTTTGTACCGTCCGCCCGGAGCGGCGGCGGCGGCGGCAACGGCAGCAACAGCAGCAACGGCAGCAGCAGCAGCGGCAGAAGAGGCGGCAGCGGCAGCAACAACGGCAGCGTTGCACCGGCAGTGCAACGGAGCGGTCCAAGCGCTTCACCCTCCTGCTCCTCCACCATCAAGGAAGGTGGATCTGGTTGCGTTCGTCGACCTCGCCCGATCATATGGGCGCCCCTACGTACTTGCACGTGGGTGGCACGAATTCTTGCAGATCGCTTTCGAACGCTTCTCGCGGAAGAGAACACAGATCCTCTTGCCTGAGCTATTTCTATCCGTGGGTTAGAAAAGAAAAGGAAAATTGATCGGGACCTTAGGCACAGAGATCACTGGGAGATTATGATTGATTTTCCTTTGACATCGCAAGCAATGAATATACCGAGCTAACGGAAAGGAATATATCGGTTTATTGTTGGTATCTGTGGATTGGGAAAAACTGATTTTAGAAATCATAGACGAAGCGTTTGGAGAGAATAACGAGAGGATGAGAGGAAAGTGCAGCTGGAGAGTTGAGTTGGAGAATTTCATTCTGGAAATTTGTTTCTGCGACGTGCTGAAAGCACTGGTGGAAAATGATTCGCGTCAAACATCGGAAGAACTTGCTTCAAGAATGAATTATTCCAGGATATTATACCATCATTTTGTAAATTGGCAAGATCGAGAAAGGGCATCAGCTTACTGTCGTTTGCTAGGAGAAATATAATAGATACCGTGGTTCTAGAAAGTAATTCTTAAAATAATTTTAGAATCAATTGATAATGGAAGGGTAATAAAATGAGAGATGGATTGTAACGTAACGAAGCTGGGTCTTGTCTTCAGGTTCTACGAACTGGTAGATTAATCTTTTGCCTTACAACTCACGAGTTTGAAATTAAACTTTGTTAGAAATACAGTGTGCCTTTATTGCATTTGAATCATGATTTGCAGTGAGTGAAAATTCTCGAAAAGAATTTGAAAACCGTAACAGGATTAAAGGTCGATTCCGCCTTTGTGTAATCGATGACGACCACCGCGTATCCTTCAATAAACGCCGCGACAGTGTGTACGTGTACAATTCTGAGCGAGACTAGGAATCGATGCTACATGTCAATATTATATATAAAAAAAAAAAAGAAAATTGTGAAAAAAGTCGAAAAATTGAAACAAATTTCCATATTTTAACGTGTAACCGATCTTAACAAAAGATTAGTAAAAATATAGATTCTAAATGTCGCTAAACAATTTAAAACTGTGACATTAACCGAGCACTGAAAAAATATATTAACCCTTTGCACTCCCTGCCTAATTTTCTTCAGAGATTAAGTTTTAAATTAAATTCTGTATCCTCGTCAATTCAAACACTTCGTCTGTTTTAAAATAAAGTAAATTAACCAAAGTGAATAAAAAATCGCAAACATTTATAATTCTCTTTTTCTCTTTCCAAAAGAATACTTCTCACAATAGTTCTTTGAAACTCAAAAACGTTCACGAGTGCAAAGGGTTAAAACTCATTTTATCACTCAAACTATATTTATACAAATTTGCTTACAAACAAATGTACATTAACTGAACAAATAATTACCAACAACGCGAGTCCATGGCACCCATATTAGAGAGGCGCACGCGCAACAATAGTTTACCGCGTTCAAAGGTAATTTCGCTTAATCCCTTGAAGGATGCCAATTTATCACCCCCGTCGAATCCCTGGAAGCGTTAGATTTACCGCTTAGCCACGGAAAAGCTTGTCCACGCACTCGACACAACAACAATCGACACGTTCCATTTCTTGTTCCTTTTGTGCGCGACGAAAGCAACAGCCAGAAACTGCTAGATCCGTGTTAACTCGACACCAGAAACTCAGGTGTGCTTAAAACGACACAGACGAGACTGCTAAATGGCCAATCGCGAACCAGGACGAGAATACGGACGCATTTTAATTCGAGCTTAGAGTTTGTTAGCGGCCGGAACGATCCCTAAGACGACAGATCCCCTCGAGTCTCGGCAAAGCCGGGTTAAATCGAGATTAAAACTACGACCTGGCACCAACTTAATCTAGTTTCTAATAGCTGATTATCCCGCAACCCTTGGCGGCAAAATTGTCCCGAGCTGAGGAGGTCGGCATCGAAATTTCGCGCGTCTTTCTCACCGGTCGAAACGATTCGGTTGTTAAGCATCGAGCCAGAAGAACGGGGACACATTAATTTTCCGGCTGAGATTTCGCTCGTCGTCCCAACTTTCGATCGTTCGACGGTTGGTCGTTGAACGTGTCTCGGCTTTTTCACCGATTTTTCCTTTGAACCTGCCGTCGACGCGTGCCTTTGCCTAGCTTTTGACAATAATTTTTGCCGAAACCACTGACCACGTTCGGTCAGCTGACTTTCGCGTCAACGTTCAGGTAAGAATTGGGCGGAGCACCACTTTTATTGTGCGGTTGATAATATTGGGTGCGTCGTTTGCTTTTCACGCTTCTTTCGTTCCTTCGGATACAGTACGGGATAAATGTAATAGACTAACAATAGGTATATTGAGAGAAACTTGGAGCTATCGGGAACGTTTTCAATGAGATATTGTCACGGCTGCGATACAGGCAATATTTCATATTTTTTGAATAATTATAGGACCTGGTCGATAACTTGTAGGTTTGAAACGGTATCGTGGTATTTAGAAATATGCATTTTTGAACAAAATATATTTTGTTTACGGGTAAAAGTTTAGTATATTTTGATGTTTTAAATAACGCAGGAGTCAAATATGCTGTTAACACCTATAGTAACACCTATGTGACTTAAAAATTGCATACTCGTGTACGTATCTTTTTGAAATTTTATTTTACTTACTTATCACTGTAATATTAAATTTTATTAGTGTAATACTGTACTGATATCAGACAATATATTCATAGCAATTGTTGATTTAAAAATTTTCAGATCAGAGTAAGAAACCGTGATTAGTTGTAATTTTATTGCGATCAGCAAACATGATTCATATTATATCAATAACTGTTATATAACATAATATCTTATATATATTAAAACAATCAATAATTGGCAAATTTATTACATATTAATATTATATAACACAAAATCTATGCATATATATTGCGAAAAAAAATAATACTAGGTGTTTTAAGATATATTTAATACTCCACGAATAAAGTGAATTTAAAATTCTAATGTTCCAAAATTCTGTACGCAAATTTGATGTAACGCTCGCTCGAATGAAAAGTATCGAATAATGGTGCTTGTATTTTAAAATCTTCCCGTATTGTACGGGAATTTGTCCAGTTCTCGAACCGTGTCTGACCGAAACCGTGTTATAGAAATACCGTGTTGTACTAACAATAAGTTGAGACACGTACAATTAGGTGACCGTTAGCGTATCAGCACCTCGAAACCTTAGAATTTCGGACAATTTTCAATGTCTTAATGGTGCATGACTACAATACTTCGGAAAATAATAGAGAACCCAAATCCAAGAAAAGCGCGACTAATCACAGGGTTTGGCTAAACAAACTCGAGAGCTCAAGGTATTTAGGAGTACAATACCACAGCTCTGTTTAGAAGCTGAACAGGATAAAACAGAGACTAATATTCGGAACTGTGTCTAATCCAAGTTTTCAACCTATCTCCCGCTTCTTCTCCTGTTACAAAAATTATTATAGAGCATCCAATTTGGTAGAAAGAACTATTGATCTCGACGCGTGAACGATATTGGACATGGTTAGCCTGTTAATTGGGAAAGACGAGTTTACTCGTCAATTACCAATATTTTGGACGTAATAATTTATTTTTTTCGAGATTCCATGCTTTCTAATGCATTAATGCTTTATAATTATATCATATTTACATTCGTAAGAATTAAAATAGCTCTAAAAACATCCACCAAAAATAGTCCGTTTTGAATAATTTTTTTTTGTCCGAAGACAGAATTAAATAATAATTTAATTTTGTCTTTTTTTGTGCGAAGAAGTTTTTGATTAAGAAATGACACAGTTAACAGATTAATTGCTTACCAATTAATTGCTTTCTCTAGAAAGTAAAAAATTACGTTTCTATGAAGTTTGTTTAATTTCACAGTTTTGTAGGAAATTATTAAAAGACACGGTTACAGTATTTTATAATACATTTAATCAACGAAGAACGTTCAAAGAGACATTTCCTACATTATGACTTAATAATAGCTTATACAATAATTACTTTATCGTTGCACCAAGTGATAATAAACGATAGTAGTATGTCACTACAAATAAATTATAAATTATGAATATATAATGTCCAAGAAGACTTAAATTTTAACTTCAGCGTTCGTTTGGTTATAAAATTTCTGTGGTTGTTAAACGTAATACCTTTTTTCCATTAAAGGACCCTTTCCTAGGATGAAGGAACCAAAAGATGAAAAAAAGACAAAGAAAAAAAAAAATTAGACGAAGCGTTCCCTGCTGACCATTTATCACGAAAGGAATTCTCACTATAGTATACTCGGAATATAGGAACCACACCCTTCTTCCGGCACCTCAATTTATCGGGTGCGCACAATTTTCGAAGATATTCGAAACCTCTTTCTTCTATTTTTTTTTATTTTCTTCATCGTAAGGTTGGGAGCTTCGGTAAGCACCCTTAACGACGCCTTGCCACACCCCTACGAAAAATTGAAGCCTCTCCCTCATTTCGCGAGATTTCTCGGTTCACTGGTTTTATACCAGAAAACGGAGTAAAAAAGAGAAGCTGAACAAATCGAATCGTTCGTATCTTAGACAGTAACAATATCGGTAAAACAATCGTTTTCGTTCCGGGCTGAGTTTTTTGAACGGTCGATTGTAGCGAGTCGAGAAAGAAATTATTTAAAATTGTGTTAAATTATTGTGTTAAATTGTGTGAAACGTGGACCAACTTTTTCAATTTATGAGAAAGAAATTTTAAGAGTATCTTGTAATCGGGGAACGGATGTTTATTATATACTTTTTGGTATAAATGTTCCTTTTTTTCGAACAATTAAATCACTACAGTTGAACACATCTTATGTCACTGCAGAAAATTCGAACCACAAAAACAGAGATATGGAAAAAACTAGACAGATCCCTAAAAAAATCTATATAGGAGAAAATATAACACACCAGTTCCATTTCGGTCGCTAATAATCTCGTAGTCGATGCGACGTAAAAAAGATACGTGAAGAACAACGGATAAGACCTAGATAGAAATTTATTTATATTTTTTATTTTACATTTTCTGCAAATCCTGTACATATTTCTGGCATATTACATACATGTATAGCATTCTAATAGTCTTTCAGTTTTTTTTTTAAATAATTAATTATCATTTTTTTATCTTTTTATCGTAAATTGTAACTGAACCTAAAATATTTATATTATTCAGTCTCTGCTTATATAAATATTTAAAAGATCATGTGTCACGAATATGAAAATAGATAGTCATTAATTAACATTAATTCGTATCAGCGGAACAGAGCATTAGGTAAAAAATTTTTATAACATTTTATAACATTTAAAATAGAAACAGAAAATATGATTAAAACCTTAGCAACGCCCCTAGTTGTTAGTAACCTGCAGTGCACACTTGCATAGATGCAACGGATAGAGCACGGCGCATACAGTTTAGGCACAATACATACTCTATAATATAATAAATTTTATATTTCACACTAGAACTACCGACGATTAAATTATACCTACTTCTACTAAAAATTCAGAATAATCAGTACTTAAGAAAAAAAGAAAAAATTGGATGGAAATAAAATAAATCTTTATTTATGTTCGTTGTAGAAAATTGCAAAGAATTAAAAAAAATGCAATATTATGAATTTATACAATTTATAGAATTTATATGACAAATTGCAAACCAGTCATTTTGATCACTTCGGCAGTTTTAGTGTTAATAGACACTCTTATTTCAAACAAGCAACCAACAATCTTTTTTAAATATTGTCACGCACGTGGATTTGAAAATTTATTTTTTTACAAAACTACAATTCAATTAACTTAATATATTATTACTTAATTTCAATGACCGACGCAATAATAAAATTAAGATTAAAAATGAAACAAAGTCAAATGGAATTGCAGAATAGAATCGAAGTAAAGGTTAACAAGAAATGAATCTTCATCTTGAAGGTCTTTTTTATATCCTTAGTTTCTCACTGCTCCATTTTGGTTTTCTGAAACAAACTACTTCGTCTTTTCTGTAGATTTGATGTTATGTTACAATACTTTGCATTGTCTTGCAACGGATTGTAATATTTAAATAATAAACGAACACAGTCACGATTAAATAAACATTTTTAAAGTTCAACTATTTATTATTTTATACTTTGTACAGCATCGAACTCTAAAAACTTACAAGTTTTTTGTATGAAATTACTCATTTTCCGGTGATTATAAGTTCGATGCGTAGAGNGCATATTACATACATGTATAGCATTCTAATAGTCTTTCAGTTTTTTTTTTAAATAATTAATAGTCTTTTTGAATTTCTTTTTGTTTTTTTAAATTATGCATATTTACAGTATATCATTTTTTTATCTTTTTATCGTAAATTGTAACTGAACCTAAAATATTTATATTATTCAGTCTCTGCTTATATAAATATTTAAAAGATCATGTGTCACGAATATGAAAATAGATAGTCATTAATTAACATTAATTCGTATCAGCGGAACAGAGCATTAGGTAAAAAATTTTTATAACATTTTATAACATTTAAAATAGAAACAGAAAATATGATTAAAACCTTAGCAACGCCCCTAGTCGTTAGTAACCTGCAGTGCACACTTGCATAGATGCAACGGATAGAGCACGGCGCATACAGTTTAGGCACAATACATAATCTATAATATAATAAATTTTATATTTAACACTAGAACTACCGACGATTAAATTATACCTACTTCTACTAAAAATTCAGAATAATCAGTACTTAAGAAAAAAAGAAAAAATTGGATGGAAATAAAATAAATCTTTATTTATGTTCGTTGTAGAAAATCGCAAAGAATTTTTAAAAATGCAACCTTATGAATTTATAGAATTTATATGAAAAATTGCAAACCAGTCAGTTTGATCACTTCGGCAGTTTTAATGTTAATGGACACTCTTATTTCAAACAAGCAACCAACATTAAACCAACCTTTTGAAGTATTGTCACGCACGTGGATTTGAAAATTTATTTCTCTAAAAAAACTACAATTCAATTAACTTAATATATTGTTACTTAATTTCAATGACCGACGCAATAATAAAATTAAGATTAAAAATGAAACAAAGTCAAATGGAATTGCAGAATAGAATCGAAGTAAAGGTTAACAAGAAATGAATCTTCATCTTGAAGGTCTTTTTTATATCCTTAGTTTCTCACTGCTCCATTTTGGTTTTCTGAAACAAACTACTTCGTCTTTTCTGTAGATTTGATGTTATGTTACAATACTTTGCATTGTCTTGCAACGGATTGTAATATTTAAATAATAAACGAACACAGTCACGATTAAATAAACATTTTTAAAGTTCAACTATTTATTATTTTATACTTTGTACAGCATCGAACTCTAAAAACTTACAAGTTTTTTGTATGAAATTACTCATTTTCCGGTGATTATAAGTTCGATGCGTAGAGAGGAAACTTTGTTTGCAACGGTTAAACGCGTTAATAAAAATACACGAAATACGTATAGCTGAAAGAAGTGGCGCCAGGAAAGACGAAGGTTCCATTGTCTCTTCGGAGACGAATTTAATCGTTGTCCCTCGTCGAAAAAGATCGACAGAGATATTTGGTTTTGGAGACAATCGGGGATTCAACGTCTTAATTAGTATCTCCGATCCACGAGCCACCGTGATCGAAACGTCAGATCTTTCCTTCTATCTTCACATTCGAGATACAATCTTACAGTAGATTCCTAAAATCTGAGAAGGGTAGCGATGCTGAAAGATGCACGTGCCTTACACGAGTAATAATTAGAATTCGATAAATACGACATTGATTTAAACTTTCTGAACTTTTATCTGGACATGAAGTACAATTTATGGTTCTAATTATGAAATATTCTTAACCAAGATAAGGGTAAAATTATATGATCGATGAAAATAGTCGGGTATAGGTAATATTTATTTATTTTATGGTCCTACATAATTATCATATACGAGGAAAATAATTTTTAAAAACAGCCACGGTCAATACACAAATGTAATTTAACAAAAATAAAATATGTATCTATAAAATATAGAACATAAATAATTGAATTTCTTAAATCTATCGTTATCGCGTTGTCGAATGACTTTCGTAGGGCACAGTTGCGATCGTGCCGAATCGTTGGATGTCGGATTATTGGAATCCTACTGTATTTGCATACGAATCTCGTCTGTTGTATTTTGTCAAGCACATTAGGCTACCTTAATAGCTGAAGAAGCTTTCAGTCCCATTTCGCGCAACCAGCAAGAGTCTACTGTAATATTAGGTTATCAAATAAATTGGTTCGGTCACCGCAAGGATCATGTTTTTTAGCGGGATCCAACTGCGCTAATAATGAAGTCACGAGCAATTAGTTTAATCCTAGGACCGCTTCTCATCACAACTGCCAAAGCTATACCGAAGATTCAAAAGAAGCAAGATTGAAAAATGCATTTTCGGCATATAATGCTGTCCGAGTTTAAATAAGCTAATTCTGCAGCAGACACAGCTTCAAAAGATATGGTATATGCGATGATAGTTTAATTAGTGGAAGAACGCTAACAAAAATGGTTTCCAAGATTTCGATGTGGAAACGTGAGTTAGAAAAGTGAACGGCCTGGATGTGATTCCGAATTTGATGAAGATGCTTTGAGAATGTTAGTGAAAGAACAGCACCGATTAACAGGGGAGTTAGCCGACAAATTAAACTTCATACGATCGTCTAGAGACGCTTGAAAAATAAATGTAATGGACATAAGGGAAGTTGAGCTATCAAGTTGGTTTTCAATAAAGATTTATTCAACAACATGAACTACAACTGACCTGTACGCGATAAACTATTAACAGAATTCAAGGTTTAGACCAGTGGTAGGGAACCTTTTTACCATTAGAGGTCATATTTGAATTAGGTAGAAATAAAGGAGTCAGCTATAATTTTTTAATACTACAATAATATTCTATTTCTAATAATATTGTTTCTTTACAATGGGACAGTTAGAAATTTAAAAATATTGTGCGGGCTGTAAGAAACTTATGATAATACAAACACTTTAAAAAAATAAACCTAGTAGAAAAAATTATAGAAATGAAACGCCCATTAATAGAAATACTATCAAAAAGACGGCGAAAGATATATGTGGAAAAAGATTATCTATGATGTCGGTATCATTTTCAAACAATAAGTTAATACGCCTAGTGTACAATGACTCTACGAGACACTGTAGAAATTTTTAAAAGTCAGAATGTAAAATCTTTGAAGAGGCTCACGCGAAAGTATGGCGGCCGTCTTCATCCCTGGTTTAGACGATAGTAGTGGTAGGGATATAACAGGGAAGCTTAGTCGAATTGTATGTAATTGAATGACGCTAAGTTCATAGAACGCGTGTGACACATTATTTTACGTATAGTTACTCGATTTTTGAAAACAAGTATAATACACAGTTTACGATTATGCCATAACAGGTACATTACGTATACTTGAAGTTTAACCGAACGAATTTATATAGCAACCAAATAGAAATGAAATAATGGTAATACAAGATATGTAAAAAGATAGGAGATTATTTTAAAAGCCTGTTTTAAAAAGTGTTCGGCTCGAAAACTCTCACTACGGTGCAGCGACCATAACATCATAACATCATATAATAAGGATAGTATACGTGTACACGTCGAGGATGTGGGACGTAAAGATGTAGGACGGTGAGATCGACGAAGAGGAAGGATTGGATCGTCCTGATCACGGAGGGCCGCGGATCTCGGGTTACTAATTAAGACACCGGCGGATCGGCCATTGTCTCGCTAACAAAAAACATGCACACACTTCTCTCTCGACTCTGTTACGTCCGAGTGTTTGCGATTAAATCAGCACGTCCGATCGAGCGAATTAAGTCCTCGGCGTGGGTGGACCCAACCGGAGAGGAGAATCAAAAGGACCAAAGGATCGTCTTGATTCTCCTCTCGTCTCTCTTGCACGTGCAAAAGCGCCGAGCACAAATAAACCCGAACGATCGCGAAATTTGCATGTTTAATTTCGTTCTCGAAGTTATCTAAACACATCAAAGCGGTTTCATTCGCCAAGTTTTAATTAGGCTAAGTTTTCGAAGCGGTCCGCACGAGCACCGCTAATGTTATTAATTAATATGGATTTGAATAATCGATTCGAGGAAACTTTCATTAGATGTTCTTTCGCGGTATAATTGATGCAATCATTTACATGGTTTATATTTTCTTTCATTTGAATTGAAAATAAGTTAGGGTATTTTTTTTTTTTTTTTTTTTTTTTTTT
>SMSQ01021885.1:4516-34948 GCA_019453375.1 Ctenoplectra terminalis | reverse complement strand
TTTTGGTTTTTTTTTTTTTTTTTTTTTTTTTTTTGTGAAATATATTTGCATAAGTGGGAAGCATTTTTTGACGCAACAGCGCAAAACGTAAATTTAGTGTCGTAACGAAGATTAGAGAGCGTGAAAAAATAATTCAATAATGAATATGTATAAAAAATTGAAAATTGTGAGCTACGAAAGAACGTTGTACAAATATATTTTTGAGGGGGTTATCTGATTAAAATCTCATCATTTTTTGAAAATTAGTGCTTATTAGTGGGAAAAAATAATACGCGTGATTTAATAAAAAGGTATATGTAGAACACATGTTTAGTTCTATATTTTGCAGCGATTATTTAAACAATTTACTGAAATATCGTGTATGAATTGAAATTGAAAGACACATTTTAATAACATCACTCTTTGCTATTGAAAAAATATTGAATAAAGTTAATCAGATCAATTATGAATTAGACTTCAATTATTGCAATGAAGTGATAGATATTCTGTACAGACTAAATTACATAATACAGAATATAAAACTTATACAGGGTGAACTCATAAAAATTACCGCCTTGAATACGTTTAAAAATTTGTAAATTTCACCAAATAAAAATTATTTGATGTAAAAGCGAGTATTACAAAGAGTTAATATTTTTTTTTACATGTAGGGTTATTTCGAAACATTTCTTTCTTAGTTAAATAATTATAAATATATTTAGTGTTCCTATTTATTGCTTCATCCTGTATATTTTTGTACAAAATTTGTATAAGTACTATTAACCATCAAAATTCGTTAAAAAAGTTAAAGTTAAAGAAAGTTAAAAACGAACTAGAAATTATTTTCTACCTTTAGATATTTCAATTGTCACCACGATACCACTAACTCGAAACGTAAAAATGTCAAATTATAGAAATTATAAGAACTTCAATTCCAAACTACTCGACATCGATAATGGTACAACTCAATAACTTACAAATTTGCTTTCATTAACGTTTTAACTGCGGGCGTGGTTTATAAACCACATTAATTTTATATGACTAAAACGATATTCTATTTAAAACAANTCGAAACGTAAAAATGTCAAATTATAGAAATTATAAGAACTTCAATTCAAAACTACTCGACATCGATAATGGTACAACTCAATAACTTACAAATTTGCTTTCATTAACGTTTTAACTGTGGGCGTGGTTTATAAACCACATTAATTTTATATTACTGAAGCGATATTATGTTTTAAAATTTTTTTTTTATCGTATTTATTTTATTTTTATTTGATATTAGCGCTATTTAATATTAGTAAAAATTAACATACCCGCCTTCGGCTGTAACTTTAATATATGGTTTATAAATCACACCCGCAGTTAAAGGATCAAATATTAAGTCCACACTATGTTTCTATTCTTACCAATCTTACCAAAAGCCACAATAACCAATCAATAATTATTAGAATCCTGTATTTAGTATTTTCAAGAATATAAATTTCAAATACCCTTACCTCTACAATTTACATTTCTTAAATTACATTATCCTCTAAAGTACAAATTATGGTAACATAAAATAAATGTAGAATTCTGAATTTCAAGAAAAACAAACCACCTTCACGGAACGCGTGAAAATCTCTTGGATCTTGGTTTCTTCTAATTAATTGTTCATATGGCGCGTGAGAAAAGGGAATAATATTTGCCTGGAGAGAGAATGAAATCGACGCCTATGAACGGACGCGTGTATCCGTCTGCTCCTCTGCGTCTCCGGCACCGGCCACACGGCCAAGCTTTGGCTTGTAAACGAAGCCAGGCTGATTCGTATCCGGACGTTGATAAATTCCCCCGCAGAGTTTAGCAGTTCTTCGAGGAGACTTGCCTCGAAGCCTACCGCTTATCCTTCCTTCCCATTCAGTACGGAAGGACGAATGGTCCTGGCACTGCACATCCTCCTCCGACGACTTCGCCAGCAGAAGGAACGAGAGAAAGAAGACTTCGTGGGAAACCGCTCGAACGATCCCTCGTTCACCGATCTTCATTCACAGACTCTCTCTTTCTCTCTTTCTCTGCTCTCGTTAGGGACGTACGGTCTGTCCTGAGTTTATTATTAACCCTTCGACTAGTGTTTTGCTGAACGGTAGCACGTTCCTGCTTTCTTCTATTTATTTCTCGTTCAGAAAACTGACGAGTTAATTGGCGGAGAGTATTTTGAAATCGATCAGATTTATGTTTGCGTTAGCAAACGCGTTCGAATAGCTTACAGAGATTGAAAGTTTGATTAACACTAGAACCATCGAACAAGTCGAAATGACTTGTTCATAATTTCTTATAGAAATTTTAGAAATTTACAATAATGAATTTTTAAGGATTTTCCGTAATTTTTTGTAAAAAGTATGCATAAAGAATTGTTACCCTTATTATAGGTATTTTTCGAAATACCTATCATTTTGATTTCTTTGCTACAAATAAGTGTACTTTGATCGCCGATAGTTCTAGTGTTAATTGGAGGGAGAAAGGTTTTTTTTTATGAGAAAGAAAGATTTTTATGTAATAGTGTGTCTTTGTGTAGTAAATTTCTGTTCAGGTTCGGGTTAGGTTTGGATTTTTATGTAATAGTGTGTCCTTATATTGTAAATTTCTGTTCAGGTTCTTGTTAGGTTCGGGTGAGATTCGCATTTTTATGCAATAGTATGCTTTTATATAGTAAATTTCTGTTCAGATGACATGTTGTTGTGGTGCAGTGATGATATGAAACATTTATCGAGATATTTAATGATTAAAAATTTAGTGATTCAGTTTAATGTTTTTGAGTACGTTCCAGGATGGGAGATATTTTGTAAAACATTAGAATTATATTCGTCAATCCTGCTTCTGTTTATATTCAATAAATATTCATCTATTGAGGAAAGCTAATCGAGTCTATTATATTTTTTAAATCACGTTCCACCGAGTTGAGCGTATCTGCAATATTTTTTTATTTTATGAGATAAATAAAAGTAAAAATACACTGCGCCTTGATTAATACCAGATTTATACAACCCATCAATTTGACGCAGTTCAGATTTCGTGCTTAACACTAAACCTACCAACGATTAAACTATACCTGCTTGTGTCAAACAAATTACAATAATAGATGGAAAAATACAGAATGCTAGAGAAACAAATCTTTGACCGTATATTTTACGGAAAATCACAAAAAAATATTCAAAAGTGCACGGTTAATAATTTATAAAATTTGGAGAAGAAATTACGAAACGGTCATTTGACCGCTTTGGTAGGTTTAGTGTTAAGTAAGCTCAAAATGAAATTTAAATTCGTGCTAATAAAAACCTATCGATTTAAAGTAAAGCGAACTAATGATATTAAATAAAAATTGAAAAAAGAATCTGTATTTTAATGTATCGATAAAAATGATCCAATTGATTTTTGAAAAAGGAACAACATTGGTGCCGTCGACATAACCCTTAGCCTAGAGGTAAAAGGAATATCGTTTGATCCAGCAGGAACGATATTTTTGGTTCGGAAGTTAAAAAAAAAAAAAAAAACGTGTCGCCACTTTGCTTATTCCTGCGAGATTATATAACACGCCCTGCGCGAGAACTTGTTCTTAAATTACAGGACGTGTGTGCTCGAAAAGTCACGCTCACTATCATGGCGGTGCGCAAGATGTATTTTCTGCCTGTTCGTTGGTTATGACTTATTCACAGCCCTTTTAGTAATTTATTAAGAGACGTGTCGCATTAAGAACGTCACTTCTGCTTTAAAATTTAATACGTACCACTAGCTTCGAATTAAACCCAACTAATAAATTGATTTCTGATAAACGCAAATATATTAACGCGAAAATAAAAGCACCCCATAAATCGGTGGCTGATAAATATTCATGAGCAATAATAATGCAATTAAATCTGTTGGAACCTGCAAACTAATTACTGTAACAGTGATTAAGTAATATCACACTTTTAGGAGTTGTTTAACATTTACAGATATCTTCATACTTACCTATAATATATTTTTTTCTATTTTTTAAAATGATATATTTTGTTTTCTTTTTTTTTTTGCAGAAAATAAGCTTCGATTCCATTATGATCGTTACAGTTTTGTTATAACATTTTTACGTCGTTGTATTATAAATTAAAGAAACATTGGCATATTTTGATAATGCTTGGTTATACGTTATGAAAATTAAAATGTTTATATTTGCCTTAAATATCTTACTGTTATAATACATTGTTTATTATTTTTATTACGATAAAACGTAAATTATTTAGCTATACAATCTACACGTAAAGAAATGTATATGCATTCTTATTTCTTATTTTTAATTTTTATCCATAACTAAAGTAAAATTGGCACATTAATAACATTATCAATTAAAATTATACTAACTCGAAGATAGATTAGTACAAATATTAGTACAGATAGATTGGTATAAATTTGTTCTTTTCTTTTTTTTTCGATTCGTTCATTTTTATGTTCCTAGTTTTACCATTAAAACTTAAAAAAAAGTACAAAGAAATAGAAAAAAATAACAGTAACATATTGGGCTGAAATTAGAATTATTCATTCGTTTCGATTACAAGTTACAGTACAAAAGAAACACAATTCAGACAGCCGGTTGACCGATTCCGAAACACGGAAAAAATTACAGAACTGCGAACGTGGAATAAAAAAAGCGCCTCGTACGAATGATGGAAAAGACAAGCTATTTGCATAAGTATATATAACTACTCAATCGTTAGTTTTCGAAATAACGTTCGGTTGTGGTTTAGGTTTGTTGGTTCAAGTCTTGGATATTTTTCTTTAACAACCTTAATTGATGTCCAAGATTTTCAGTGGCGCGAGCAAGGGATGGGGGATGATTTGTGGTTAGCGGTTACACGCTCATTTACGTCAAGCTGTGTGTCAGTCACGCGATCAACTCCTTAATTCTAAACCGTGTGTCTAATACACTTCGTCGAAACCATAGCGCGATTACTGATTCGTTAATGCTTCTGCTTCGACACGAATCTGAAATTTTCTTTCATTCTTTGTGTCTTAACGCGTTGGCTATGGAACATGATTTTTGTAAATCTTACTACGGAATAGAATTAGAATGTTTACTTAAGTACTTTTAAGAATAATTTCGTATTCTAGAGATAGTACACAATTTAAAGTTCAAGTTAAGATCATTTTTAAAAGTAATCTTTCATACGTGCTCGTTCACTATTTTTACCTTTTCAAGATAAGAAATATAAAATACGAGAAATTTCGTCACCCGTCCGTAATGTGTTAACATATCGATTAAATGTATCGTTATTTCTTTGGTACAATTTTATTGGATACAAGAGAGTATTTTGGGTTGGTCACTAATATAGATATTAAGTTTTTTCAGTAGTCGTGAAAGATATATTTATATTTTAAAAAATAAAAAAAAAAACGCAATAGAAAACATTTCATACATTAGATCGAACTCTTTTATTTATTTTCTTCTTTATTAGAATTTGAAACCTCAAAAATATCTTTCACTTACAAAATATAGGGTAAATCTAGGATAGTCGGACCACTTTTTGAAAAGAAGCCATTGCTTTTCTCATTCTTTATATTTTTGTTGTTTTGGGAAAATTAAAGCAGCGCGTACATAATACTTTGCGACATATGAAAATATTTGTCTATTATTATTTATCATTATTTATTATTTAACGCAAATGGACAGTCTCATCCGCACGTTTGGATTAAAGCATCCTTCAATTGCAAATACCAAAAAGTGTATCTCATAAAAAATATAATACAAGAGAAACTTAGTTGATATGTTGCTTTTTCTTCAATTTTCAACATAAATCACAAATATTCCCATGCTTATAGCTCCCATAATGAAACAACGTCCGCACTTTACACATTTAACACAGTTCTCGTTTACGAAAGTTTCGAAATAGTTTCTTTTAATTTTGCTTTCTAGTATGCACAAAACTTTAAACGTAACTTATAATATATATATACAGTTTTGCAACAATTGTCAGTACGAGAATAATAAAAAACCGATTTATTTGTTTCATTTTGAGACATTAATACCGACCGGTCTCTCCCGATGGTCCAATTATCCCAGACTTACCCTATAATATTAAAGAAGCAAACGCAAAGATGAAATACCCTAAATCTAATAAAAGAATATATACAAGCATAGTATCTACGTAAAAGTAAATTTCATTTCCAGTTATATAAAGTCAAGGAGGACAACAATGTTAAACCATGTCGTTCCGAAGCAACAAACGTTCGCCTATCAAACGTTTCAGCATCTTTTATGCAACAACGCAGAAAAATTCTGGTGAATGTTATTTCGTAACAAGCAACCATGCCAACGAAGCGTGATTTAAATTTAAAATGGAGCAATTACATTTCACGAAAGACAGCACGGCGGGGAAACATGTCGTTAAAATATACCCGCAATATGTTTAACGTCGTTCGTCATTGGGCATAATTTAGCGTTTCACGCTACATTTTTCGTCGCTCGGCTCAGGTTTATGGTTTTGTCGCCGCGTACAATATGGATAAGATAATATGCCTGTGCATGTAAATGAAAGTCCGAAATACCTATGAATTACGTTTCGTCGCGACTGCTTCTGCCTGTCATGCGATTGCACATATTTTAGGCTGCATGAAAAGGACACCTGCGAATTTGCATGAGGGAGAGGATTACACCGGCCAATAGTGTCGGGATGAATACGACAGAACGGGGTTACCGGTTATGTATAAAAGTAATTTGTAGATTTGTATCGTTTTTACCAGCAATTAGCTTTTTATGAGGTAATCGACGATTGCATTAATTTTACATCCGATATTTAAAGTCGACATCATAAGTAGAAAATTAAAGGGTAATGTTTAAATTAATGATCCTATAGTTTGAAAATAATGAAATAAATGAAGAGACGCGTTATGGACCCACTTTAGTTTATAGTTCGAACGTACAGAATTTAACATATTCAAAAATTTTTAATTTTTAATCCTCAATTTCAAAATCAGAATTTTATAAACCTTGTTCAAGATTTGACAAACCTTTACGAATCCGTTGATACACAGATGAAAAAATATGGTTTTATATTATTTTATTTTCTTTACACTATACCGTATGTTTTAATATTCACAATTTTTGTCATAATTATTAAACAGTTCCATACTGATAATGTATACTTTATGAAAGTAAATGTGAATCAACGATCTTTTTATAAAATTTCATTTATAAAATTTTGTGTTCCTAAACACTGCAACAAGAATCTATAACTCGGCCAATAGCTTACCTGACTCTACTAATTTGTATTTTTCTAATCTTTCTCTCTCACTTTGTAGAATACGATGAATTTCGATCGGTTAGCATCGATGTACTCGATATATTAAGTTCTAACATATTTCTTTTACTTCTTACATTACTCTAATATCGTTAAAGGTCTTCCTAAAGGAAGTATAATAAAAAAAAAGTCTCNTAACAAAATATAATAGCTCTTCAATGCTTGGTATTACATCTTGTTACGACAGTTCGTCATCCATGCGACTATTCGAGGGTTAAGGAGAAAGTAAAAATAAAAATTCTCTACAACGCAAACAATCAGAGAGTGAAAGACTCATTTTATAAATTAAGGTGACAGCAAAAAATAAAAATTCTCTACAACGCAAACAATCGGACAGTAAAAGATTCATTTTATAAGTTAAGGAGACAGCAAAAAATAAAAATTCTCTACAACGCAAACAATCAGAGATTGAAAGATTCATTTAATAACTACAAACATTTCTTTATTTTAAAGTTAACCATCCAATAACTCACGGATAGGAACATACCTACCACGTTCTACGTACAAACGCACAGAACCGTAAATACAAGCAGCGTCTGTCGCACAGAACCGTATCCGACGACGCGAATATAGGCGAATCAAGGCAAAATCACGCGCTAATATTCCAAAACTGTTGTGGCGAACTAAAGAGGTCGGTAAATCTACTCACGAACCTTACTTTTTTTTTTCTCTCTCTCTCAAACTGCACGCGAGCCGAACGGGAGGCAGATGCGCCCCCGCGAGCGAACAGCTGTACGATTGTCCATCTCGTTTCCACGTCCAGTTGTTCATCCTCGAAAAGCCCACCGAAAGATACGGGGATAAGGATCGCGAAAGGGAATAAAAAAGAAGAAGGAAAAAGAACAAAAAAACAAAAAAAATAAGAAAAAAGAGAAAAGTGGAGGAGGAAAAGAAAAAGGTGAAGAAGCAGGCGAAACGTACAAAAGGAACAAACGGAAGATAGGCGGATAGATAAGGATAGACGTAGGAAAGGGGTTGTCGTGGGAGGAGGCGAAGGGAAGGAAGAGGGTGGCCGAAGAAAGAACCGAATCACGAAGGTGCCACGCGACCGTTCGACGTCGGCAGTTGAAACGTAATAAAAATTGATTGAGAATCTTNTCTCTCTCACTTTGTAGAATACGATGAATTTCGATCGGTTAGCATCGATGTACTCGATATATTAAGTTCTAACATATTTCTTTTACTTCTTACATTACNTCTCTACAACGCAAACAATCAGAGATTGAAAGATTCATTTAATAACTACAAACATTTCTTTATTTTAAAGTTAACCATCCAATAACTCACGGATAGGAACATACCTACCACGTTCTACGTACAAACGCACAGAACCGTAAATACAAGCAGCGTCTGTCGCACAGAACCGTATCCGACGACGCGAATATAGGCGAATCAAGGCAAAATCACGCGCTAATATTCCAAAACTGTTGTGGCGAACTAAAGAGGTCGGTAAATCTACTCACGAACCTTACTTTTTTTTTTCTCTCTCTCTCAAACTGCACGCGAGCCGAACGGGAGGCAGATGCGCCCCCGCGAGCGAACAGCTGTACGATTGTCCATCTCGTTTCCACGTCCAGTTGTTCATCCTCGAAAAGCCCACCGAAAGATACGGGGATAAGGATCGCGAAAGGGAATAAAAAAGAAGAAGGAAAAAGAACAAAAAAACAAAAAAAATAAGAAAAAAGAGAAAAGTGGAGGAGGAAAAGAAAAAGGTGAAGAAGCAGGCGAAACGTACAAAAGGAACAAACGGAAGATAGGCGGATAGATAAGGATAGACGTAGGAAAGGGGTTGTCGTGGGAGGAGGCGAAGGGAAGGAAGAGGGTGGCCGAAGAAAGAACCGAATCACGAAGGTGCCACGCGACCGTTCGACGTCGGCAGTTGAAACGTAATAAAAATTGATTGAGAATCTTACCCCGTCATCGCCGCTCGAACATCTGGCCCTCCTGGCTATCGGCAGTAATCACCGCCAGTCAGGGAATAAAACGTTTTCGAGTGTGATCCATTTAACGGATGTAATGCTCCCCGATACGGCCCAATTAGAGCGGTCCTTTTGTTCGAACGGTGCACCAAGCCCTTGATTAGTCGATTCGAAACATTTATTATAGCTGTTCGAACTGCTTATACAGTATCTCGAATCGAGATTTCGGTTGTATCGCCGTTGTAGTCGAAGATACGTATGCATGGACGCCCCGGTATATTTCTTGTGTTAAAAGTCTGGTAGTTGCTAACGGAAATACGTGATTACGATCTGATTTATGGAAGTAGGTTTAGTTCTGTGGTCGGTGACAGTTGCAAGACGAATGCGTAGGTGTAACATCGTTGACTACCGATTATAAAATTAACGTATTAGGTTGTATCGGGAGTTTCTTTCGCTATCTTCACTCAGCGACTTCGTCTGGCAGTGTTCGCATAATCGTGCAACCTTATTTGTTAAACGAGAGGTGGAGGAAGGTAATGGAGCGAAATGGATCCTATATAACGTAATGATATATTGTAAAACATAAAATGTTATGCATTCGTTACTGACGAATAAAACGAAAGAAACTTTTGGGGTAATCTAATAGATAATGTTTTTATCGAATGGCAAGCATTATACGTATATTTTGTTTATGGTTAGCGTCTAAGGTATGAACAATATCATATGATAACATATTAGATATCGTATATCGAAGATATCAATATACACGCTGCGCATTCTACTAATAAATTCTATTAATAAATAATATAGTAGAACCTCGATAATTCGTAAACGTTCTCTATTCTCTTCCGCTTCGGTGTAAAAACTTCTACAATATGAAACGAAGCTTCTGTTAACTCGAATTATTTGTCACATGTTTAATATACATTTTATCTTTACAACTCGAATTCAAAAGAGCTCCGACATCCGCAAGTCGAAGTCTACTTCTATTTAAGTACTCATCGGTCAATCCAATAGGATTAACGGTTCTGCGACCGTCAATTATTTCTTTCTTTCACTGTGAAAGATTGAAAGAATAGGTTAAAGCACAGTTCTGTCGTTTCTCATTTTTTTTTCTTCGAATTATATGTAACAAAATGAGTTCTGAACGCAAGCTGAAAGCATTAACGTTTTTATTGTAAGGATTAATAGTTCGGCGGTTCGCGCAAGAAGAAGGAGAGGATAACATTGTCTTCGCCTCGCGGATACAAACTAAAAACGGCCGTAATGTAAATAATTCAAGACTTATGATATGAATTCCAACATATTTAATTCGTAATGTTAACACTAAGATCCTGTCCATCAAATTTGAAAGTCAGTAAACATTGAAACGAAGAGATTTTGAGTTTCAATTTCTGTTGCACACGAACTACTGGAAACACGATCCTTTTTCTCCAATTGCACAGCTATGAAAATATTCGTGGAGTGTTGCGTAACCCATTCATAGGTAGGGTTGCTTTCATCGAGGAAAGCAAGATTCCTTCGTGGAACACAGCACGTGCTCAAGTGGATACTACCCTCTTTTCATTCGTACGCCGTCGTCCTCTTACCCTTTTCAGGTGACCGGCAACATCTGTATTTCTTTCACAATTCTCTCGAACCGCTCTATATTAATATTACCGAAACTTGGATTCATTCACTTCTTCTGCGATGTTAATTGTATTTAATATAATTAAAAAATATTTATAATTTAATAAACATAATTTAAGNTAATAAATAATATAGTAGAACCTCGATAATTCGTAAACGTTCTCTATTCTCTTCCGCTTCGGTGTAAAAACTTCTACAATATGAAACGAAGCTTCTGTTAACTCGAATTATTTGTCACATGTTTAATATACATTTTATCTTTACAACTCGAATTCAAAAGAGCTCCGACATCCGCAAGTCGAAGTCTACTTCTATTTAAGTACTCATCGGTCAATCCAATAGGATTAACGGTTCTGCGACCGTCAATTATTTCTTTCTTTCACTGTGAAAGATTGAAAGAATAGGTTAAAGCACAGTTCTGTCGTTTCTCATTTTTTTTTCTTCGAATTATATGTAACAAAATGAGTTCTGAACGCAAGCTGAAAGCATTAACGTTTTTATTGTAAGGATTAATAGTTCGGCGGTTCGCGCAAGAAGAAGGAGAGGATAACATTGTCTTCGCCTCGCGGATACAAACTAAAAACGGCCGTAATGTAAATAATTCAAGACTTATGATATGAATTCCAACATATTTAATTCGTAATGTTAACACTAAGATCCTGTCCATCAAATTTGAAAGTCAGTAAACATTGAAACGAAGAGATTTTGAGTTTCAATTTCTGTTGCACACGAACTACTGGAAACACGATCCTTTTTCTCCAATTGCACAGCTATGAAAATATTCGTGGAGTGTTGCGTAACCCATTCATAGGTAGGGTTGCTTTCATCGAGGAAAGCAAGATTCCTTCGTGGAACACAGCACGTGCTCAAGTGGATACTACCCTCTTTTCATTCGTACGCCGTCGCCCTCTTACCCTTTTCAGGTGACCGGCAACATCTGTATTTCTTTCACAATTCTCTCGAACCGCTCTATATTAATATTACCGAAACTTGGATTCATTCACTCTTTCTGCGATGTTAATTGTATCTAATATAATTAAAAAATATTTATAATTTAATAAACATAATTTAAATGCAAGCGGAGGACGTTAACATTGGCTGATTAAATAAAAAGTAATTGAAACAGTGGAAACTGGATCAAGAAGAAGAAGATATCGCTAATGAATTTAGCACTCTATCAACGATCCTAAAAAATGAGAATCAAAATCATGCGGAAGATCTCTGGATTTAATTTCAATTGTTGGGGATGTGCTGAAGATTTTGCTTTGAGCAAAGTATTTTACAAAAGTGCAAAACGTAATAAATCTCAATTGATTTAGTAAATACTGATGTTGTTTTTAAAACATTATTGACGGTAATAATATACATATCTTTTAGAGATTTTTGCGTTATAATATTATTTAATAAAATAGAGGAAATAAAGCACCCTCTGGACAATTACTACTGAAAAACAACTTCTTTGAAAACACCTTCGTCTAATAATAATAAACATATTTTTTAGAGATTTTTACGTTATAATATTATTTAATAAAATAGAGGAAATAAAACACCCTCTGGATAATTACTACTAAAAAACAACTTCCTTGTAAACACCTTCGTTCACAAGCTTACAAGACCACAACGAGTTGCAACATATCGGATCAGAATCAGTCACACTCAAATTTGCGCACTCATATCTTCTAAATAAGACAGCCATTCCAACCTGTGACACTTGGAACAGCACATTAACCATCGATCACCTCATCCTTTCCTGCACTACATTTACCGAAAGGAAGAATTATGATATTGACTACCGTGTGCGGAAAAACAGTAATCAAAATAAGATACAGCAACTACTGAAATTTCCAAAAACTACTAAGCTGCATAAACTTTCCATAAACTTTAATTCTCCAAAGACATTTCTTCTACAGACCGAGTCGCTAATAACCCAACTTAATGGTTGATGCTACTTCGAATAAACGATATTAAAAATGTCATATAGAGAATTTTATTGAAATTTTCATTCAAATAAATAGAGCTTGCTTTAAAAGTAAAAAATGAACAGGAAGAAAATGAAAATTATTCGTCTAAAACACCACAACACATTAGGTCATTCCATACGTTTAATCGTATCGATTTAAACACGATGATACTGCAAATAATTCCTTCTCTTAACAGTTGAATGGAACTAAAAGCTTCTTATTTGCCACTTAAGTACTAAAATTTTTTTCCACGAAAAGTATTGATGCAGCCTATTAAGGAAAATACCACCGGAGAAGAAAATTTTATCGAAGATCTAAAAAAATGAGAAAACAGGTAACGGCGAAGCCTTTTCTCTCATCAGTCGGCTAATTACGAGATAATTGTATTAATGGACGATCGAAGAGTCGGCTACTACAAAGACTGGACACAAAGTGGAATATCTACTTTCGTGGGATACTTCGATTAGGAGAGGGTGGAGTTTCGTTCGACCATTCTAAAAGGAATCGGCTACCTCACTCTCCTGTTTCCCAGGTTTTCTACTACAATGAAAATTAACTATACCTCGTTGCCACCGAAGAAGTTCGAGCGTTTAATTGAATCAATAAGTTAAGTCAAACAATTTCTTCTATCGCTTGGGAAGAAGTAGGAGTTGAATAACTTAATTAATACATGAATTCTAAATACAACGATATTGAGGTCTACGCTTTAACGGTTGCCTATACTAGAAGAAACTTTTTTTTTCCCACGACAATATTATTTTAAAATATAGAAAATTTGTACGTGTCGTGAAATCGTGAAATTACGTGCATCGTGAAAAAAGTGGGTTCGTGATTTTACGAAGCGATAAAAATCTTTGAAATGAATTGGAAATAAGATTTGTATTTGTTTTATTGCTTAAAGTAGATTCCAATTAATCTTGATCTTTTTAAGCAAATACTACTGGAAGCTATTGAATCAGTATTGCTAAANACTAGAAGAAACTTTTTTTTTCCCACGACAATATTATTTTAAAATATAGAAAATTTGTACGTGTCGTGAAATCGTGAAATTACGTGCATCGTGAAAAAAGTGGGTTCGTGATTTTACGAAGCGATAAAAATCTTTGAAATGAATTGGAAATAAGATTTGTATTTGTTTTATTGCTTAAAGTAGATTCCAATTAATCTTGATCTTTTTAAGCAAATACTACTGGAAGCTATTGAATCAGTATTGCTAAATAAAATACTAAAAACGAAATAGTTTGTTAAGAAATAAAATTAATTTCAATATTAGCTTTAAGAATAAAAGAATATAATTACCACTTTTCTTTAATTACATTCTACACATGTGAAAAGTGGAATAAATTTTATGTAGCTTATAATTAGTTACTTTGACATTTTCATAAGAATAGAAAACAGAAAAAGAAAATTCACAATTTTTCAATAAAATACAGCGTTGTTGAAATTTATTCTATAAAAATTTATTCCATCTTTCTTTCTTCGTTTAATTTTCCAATCGCATTTTATTATACACTATACCTTATAATATACTTTATAATTTCGTAAGAATAATTTCGCGAACGAGAAAATGTATAAAAGAAGGAAGCTAAGCAATGTTTTCCTACGCTTTAATGATTATTTACTCTTCGTCTCACGAAACTAGGACACATACCTCGTCTAATCCTGAGAAAATGAGTTCAAATCTGTACTAATGGTAGGTACTCGGTTTTTATACGGTAGAGCCAAAATTCCCAATGGGAAATCCATATTTGATGACGTGTTCGTAAGCAAAAGCTTAGCCAGTAGCCTAGAAAACGGTTGCTAGTTGTACGTGTATGCACTAAAGTGGGTACAAAGTAGGCATATATAAATAGACGACCCATTTCGTCCTAAATAAATCGGACGACTTTTAGTCGGTACAAATATTGTCGCATCAATTAAAATGTCCATCGACCCAGTGGTTCCCGCGGTGTGTTTGTGTCTTGGTCGGAACATGGCGCCATGTCCCTCGAAACGGTAATTTCTTTTTTTTCTTTCTTTTGCTGCTTCCTGACTCTTTCATGTTTGATTTCTTCCGGAAAGGAAGTAAATTTAAGTCGTGCACAAATATTTGCGATCGACTTTGTTTTATTCCTGTCCGCTCGAAATTATTCGTCTAACGCGATTAAAATTAGCGATGCTCGAGATCGAACGAAACAAATATGAACGAAAAAAAAAATATATATTAACACTTTGACTGCCACGCCGAAATCATATGTTTTGCTCAGGACGCCACGGCATTATTTTTATTATTCAAAGCATGTAATGGCAAAATAATAATGAATCGATGTTAGAAAACATTTTTATCAAATGAAGCGTTTATCTTACTGGTGGTCACGGGTGACCACCGTGGCGCCTTAGTAACGGTTGATAAGGACAAATTAAAACACGCCTTCGTTTTTTACAATTGTAAAAAGTTGAAAGGCTCCGGTCACCAATGACCATCGTCACGGGAGAAGCCGGTCATATATGACCAACATGGCAGTCAAAGTGTTAATCTGTGATTTTATTTTTACAACTAGTTCGAAAGCAGAGAAATTATTATATTAGCAGCTGAACTCCTAACTTCATTGCAAAGAAAAAATAGTTTACTTGATAATCATATCGATTATATATTGATGATAATCATATTAACCCTTAACGGACATAAGTCACCTCTGACGTGACAACCGTACTTTGTCGTTGCGGTCGTATGGCGCGTGTGAGGTAACAAGATGGATCATATTAAAACTTGCTGTCTTTAAACGTGCAACAGAAAACTATTCTTTCCAAATCTTCGTGTTGGAGATTGTTTAAAAAAATATACATTGGAAGCTTATAAATAATTATTTGAAACTCGTACATTTGTAATATTCCTTCGAAAAGTAAATAATTTCTAACAAAAATGTTGTTCTTATGATACTGAAAATTTTTCGCATATTTACTGAAAACAACTACAACCTATAAAATGCTAGCGTCCGATAAGGGTTAATGGCCACATACTTGATGCGACACGAAACCAACACTAACAATATAAAATCATACAATTGAAAAATGTTCAAAATTGAAAGAGATAAATCCAAAGAGTCGAAATTCATTATACGAATATGAAATCCGCAATTGTTAAATGATTAATAATATAGTTATAGGCAGAACGAAGTCGCATTTACTCGACGCCAGTGAATAACTGCTGGCTAGAGAAATCACGTATGAAAATGGTCGTCGAAGTGTCAAGATAGAAAATTATGGACGTTAAGAAGTACAATGTTTCAATTTATGTCCTGTAATTTTTCACGGAGAAACGTGTGCAGAGTTAAAGAGAATTTTCCGTATCCGCGCATAAATAAGGAAACGTAGCGGTCTCGTTCTGAAAATGCCGAAATCTGTTTCTCGTCTCGAGGTGGGCCTCGAATTTCATCGTGGCTCCACCTTGCCTTCCTCATCCTGTTCCGCGTCCTTTACGTATGTATACCAAGTGTCCACTTTTCGGCACTTCCGACGGAAAGGACACTCCTATTGGCTTAATGGACTCTCCAACAGTCGCGACAGTTTAGATTGTTCCTTTTCTGTTCATCTCTCGTCTACTTTTCTCTCGATTGCTTGGCGAAACAAGCACTTACCTCTGTAGGAACATCACAGCTTGTTGTAACTGTACTTTGACAGTAGATTTACGGACATCGAGTGGACCATTTTTAGGGGTACGTTAATATGCATTTTTGTTTAATAATATTGGCTCATTTAATTTTTGAAATCAATAGATTTTTATTCGCAGAGATTTAAGATTTCATGGTTAAGTGCAATCGTTGTCTGTGTGGAAAGTGTACACTCGAGATAGAATTTAAATACAAGAAATGTTAGAGTTCATATATGCCAATTTTGATGAAATTTTTCTATTTTAGTATCTTTTTATATCGGCCTTCGTTCATTTTGAAGAGGTGACATCAGCCCTCAGAGTAGGATGTAAAAGTTTTTTAAACGAATTAATTCTTTTAAAAACTTTTTACATAGTTGGATTTGACATTAAGAAATAGACAAACCGTATATTTAAGCGTAAATAGATCGCAAATTAAAATTATGTATCTGAATCATGTTTCCAATAATAATTAACCACGATTTAGAAGAACGCTTTTTATCCGATCCATAGGTTAGTAATTAAATAAACTAAAGATAAAGAAGTTTTCAAATAATAAAATAATTCCATAAAGTTTGACAGTTACAGGCTTTGATGTTATTTTTATTACGCGTTAGTTCAATAATTTATATTAAAACAAAATCAATTTTAGCGTATTATAATATTCTACTGTTAATATCTATAATAATTAGGATTAAATCAATTAATAAATTATGTTCTACCAAAAATAAGCAATGATCGGTAACGTATATTTATATTACATTAATTTTCCTTCCCCTTTCTAAGGGTGTTATTTTATGTTTCAATTTTTGAAAAAGGAGTCAGTTTACCTCGAATAAGAATAAATCGATTAAAATATTAAAAAAGACACGAGTCCGCAATGTTCGTCCAGGTTATGTTCTACGTTTTTCCAAATTTTTAAACAGTTATATTTTACACAGCGAATGAAATTATGTTGAACGCTTTGTTTAAAACAAAATCGAACCGTAGAATTATCTAGGAAAGATACAGCTGCACCATAATTCAGGACAGTAACCTTTATCTAGCTGACAGTGAGTGAAATAAATTAAGAGGCGGAAGACGGAAGGAGGAGCAAAGAAACTTCTAGTGTCGTAAAAATCTATCAACGAGCCACCCACTCTAAGCTCGCGGCTCATAGTTTTCGAAAATCTTCAAAGGATACCGCTTTGGGCTTGTCTTCGCGTTCTCGAGTTGAAAGTGCGACATTTTATATATTAACACGAATCTTTGTACATTTTCTACGAAATTTTCATCCAACACAATATTACCGTTTATTTTATCGTTTATTAAATACCCCGTTGATATTGATCACCTTTTTTTACTAAAAATAACACCTTTCCAAAAATAGCTCGAAATATTCAATACACGTACAAATGAAATTCAATTTACCTTCTATTTAATAAAAATACAATTTAACTTCTGTTTAACTTAAAAAATTATTTTTTAAAATTTAAATATATTTTTTAAAATATAATTTTTTGTCCAATAAGCAAACAAAATTCGGGCTATAGAGGGTTAACATACTTACTAAAATGACTTCAACGAATACAGCGGAGGGAACTTTTACAAAAATTTCTTCCTAGTTCAACGTATATTTAATCGCTAAATTAATATAAATTATTACAGCTTTCGTTGCAACGCGTGCTCTCATAACTTCTCTCAGATTCGCCATCTTCTTTACCGCGCTCTTCTCCCCATCGAAAACACAAGAACCAAACCATGATCTCGGTCGATCAAACAATCTCACAGATACTTTACAAACTTATAGCCACGTTAAAATAAATTACCATACAAATACAGAAGGTAGAACCCAGCGTGACGAGCTCCGAACGTTTCTTTCTTAAAATGAAAAGTCGTGTAGCGGCGCGCGAAGGGCGGAGCAAAGATGGCCGTAAAGGGTCGTTCAGCGCGAAACAGTATGTCGTTCGCGCGTTTTAAATCTCATGGAAATGATCGTCAAAACGCCCGCCGCAGCTCGGCTCATTTACAAATTTTCAATTCGACCGGCTTGAGTTTCAAAACGAATCGGCCTAACCCCGAAGGGGCCCGCAACGTCCATAGATTATCGCGTTCTTTTTCCCGGCTTGTCCCGAAGGCTCGAACGAGCCGGTTCAACGAATAAAACCGGCGAGCAGGAGAACGAGATCTGCCGGTATTAACGTCGAACAGAGAGAGAAAAAAATTTGACCGAGCCACGCGACTCTCTTTTCTCGTGGCGGTGCTCGTAAATCCAGCGGTGGCTTCGTAGACTACTACTACTCTGCCCGGTTGCTCGGCCTCGGGGTTGAATTTAGAGATCACGATACCTCGGAAAGCCGCTATTACGGCCAGATATTCGAAATTTAAGCATTACCGGCTCCTACGGTGAGATTTTTTAAGATTCCATATTTCAGATACTTGGCCATCCTTTCGGCGAACGATAATCAACCATTGCGATCTCTAATTTCCTGATGGGAATAATGACTTCACTGAAATCGGCACTGTCCCCGTTCTCACGATTATTTCCGATAGTATCGCTGCTGTTCCTTTAGTTTTATTTAACTAATTTTTTTTTCTTTTTTAAGACGATTAAAGCACACAAAATTACAAATGGGTCATTTTAATCACTTCGGTAGATCTACCTGTACCGAACAGTCGGCAAGTTTTTATAATATTTTTCTATAGAATATAAAAATTAAAATCTTTACAGTTTTTTTTCAAACATTGTATCACGAATATAAAAATGCATAAAATTTATATTCTTTTTTTTTTAATAGGTCAATTGACTGCCAATCTTATCCCGTAACTAAGGTAAAATTGGCTCATCGTATAAATAACAGTGGCATCTAAATTTAGTTTTCTATTTTTAATTAGTTTTTTAATTTTCCTATTCATTCTCACGCAATTTTGCCAAACAAGACAAACAAAATATGTTTCCATTATGTTTATTTAAAAGATACAAAAATAGTCCAAATATATTATACTTCAAAAACTTGAATTATATATATATAAAAAAAAAAAAAAATTACTGCCAATGTTTGTCTAATTCTTATTATCTCCCAAAAAATCAACATCTACGCTAATAAAATATTTAATAAAAAAGGTACTACGTTAATGCCTACTAAATGTGAAACAAAAAACAGACACCTTTATAAGCTATCGATAGGATAATAATTAAATCAAGAAAACTATTGTAAATTCCTTGTTATACAATAATTAAGAAGTTTTAAAGTACACGTAAATCTACACAACAGAACTCGATAAGGTAAAAAAATGACGAATCACTTTCCAAACGTGAAAACAAAGAGAAAACCGTTCGAACGGTTGTGGAGCAATTTTTTTCTTTTTAACACTTTCCGAAAAAATAAAGGCAACGCTGCGTCGTGCGGCTGACGAAGCACCCTCTAGGGTGCTGTGTCCCAAATCTAGGGCTTGATTATTTAAGCCTGGATAATAGACGACAGGACTCGAGACTTACGCCCCGAGAAGTGTCCCATAAACCATCAACGAATCACTGACGGTGAGCTGGTTGCCACGATGTTAACGGTTTTACCTGCGCACCAGTTTTTCGTGGGCCTGACCTAGCCCGCCCGTCGATCACGGATATTTAGGGCAGGACTTCTTTTCGATGCGATATCATTCAACGACTTTCCTACCTGCATCCCTGCTACTTCTGTCTCCTTCTTTTTCTAACTTTAAGTGGGGATGAGAAAAACTCGATCTAGATATAACGGGTGGTGCAGAACTATGTATGTGAAACTAATTTAATGATTTATTGGAGATTTTTTTTTTAGTATCGGGTCCTTTTTTTAAATCCGTCCTTCTTCCTGAAAGTTCCTTAATTTAATATCCACGTAAGACTTCGTTCAACAATTTGCTTGTATAGTTTTTTTTTTTTTCTTACCGCATCGAAAGAAATATATTTTCATCCATAAGTCAATGGACACTCTTAAGTTTTGAATATAATGTTAATTCTCTATGGGACCGTGTGACTTAAAAGTTACAAACTGATGTATCTATATTTTNAAAAAAAAAAAAAAATTACTGCCAATGTTTGTCTAATTCTTATTATCTCCCAAAAAATCAATATCTACGCTAATAAAATATTTAATAAAAAATGTACTACGTTAATGCCTACTAAATGTGAAACAAAAAACAGACACCTTTATAAGCTATCGATAGGATAATAATTAAATCAAGAAAACTATTGTAAATTCCTTGTTATACAATAATTAAGAAGTTTTAAAGTACACGTAAATCTACACAACAGAACTCGATAAGGTAAAAAAATGACGAATCACTTTCCAAACGTGAAAACAAAGAGAAAACCGTTCGAACGGTTGTGGAGCAATTTTTTTCTTTTTAACACTTTCCGAAAAAATAAAGGCAACGCTGCGTCGTGCGGCTGACGAAGCACCCTCTAGGGTGCTGTGTCCCAAATCTAGGGCTTGATTATTTAAGCCTGGATAATAGACGACAGGACTCGAGACTTACGCCCCGAGAAGTGTCCCATAAACCATCAACGAATCACTGACGGTGAGCTGGTTGCCACGATGTTAACGGTTTTACCTGCGCACCAGTTTTTCGTGGGCCTGACCTAGCCCGCCCGTCGATCACGGATATTTAGGGCAGGACTTCTTTTCGATGCGATATCATTCAACGACTTTCCTACCTGCATCCCTGCTACTTCTGTCTCCTTCTTTTTCTAACTTTAAGTGGGGATGAGAAAAACTCGATCTAGATATAACGGGTGGTGCAGAACTATGTATGTGAAACTAATTTAATGATTTATTGGAGATTTTTTTTTTAGTACCGGGTCCTTTTTTTAAATCCGTCCTTCTTCCTGAAAGTTCCTTAATTTAATATCCACGTAAGACTTCGTTCAACAATTTGCTTGTATAGTTTTTTTTTTTTTCTTACCGCATCGAAAGAAATATATTTTCATCCATAAGTCAATGGACACTCTTAAGTTTTGAATATAATGTTAATTCTCTATGGGACCGTGTGACTTAAAAGTTACAAACTGATGTATCTATATTTTAAAAAATTAATTTTGTTTAGTTACCACTGCACTATTAACACCTCTATAGCCCGAATTTTGTCTGCTTATTGGAGAAAAAATTACGATTGATTACAGTTTTTCGCTTTGATTTGAAAATGTTTTAACTAATAATTACCGTAGATGAATCGTGGTGTCACTACAGTAATACAGTAATCAAATTTAACCCTCTATGGGACGGTGTGACTTAAAAGTTACAAACTGATGTATCTATATTTTAAAAAATTAATTTTCTTTGGTTATCATTGCACTATTAAATATGATTATTGTATTACTGTAGCGACACCACGATCAATCTATAGTAATTATTAGTTAAAACATTTTCAAATCAAAGTGAAAAACTGTAATCAATCGTAATTTTTTCTCCAATAAGCAGACAAAATTCGGGCTACAGAGCTTTAATCGAAATAGAATTTTAGTAAGATCTCAAGATGATAGTATAATTGAACCCTTTTAGTGCCGAATAACGATATATTATCTTTAAAAATACTCTCCGCGTCTTGTTCATTTTTTCTCATTATTTAAAATAAACATCAGTGCGATATTCAACAAACATTGAGACACATTTGTCAAAAATTGATTCTCCCTTTATTTCGTAATATATTTCCTTTTGAATTTCGTAAATATCATTGGTTCCTTTATTTTTATATCTCTTTTCTCAAACCTCTTCAAACCACGTCAATTTGGTTCGGTATTTTTCCCGTAACTCTATTTTCTCAATCTACGCTAAAAGGGTTAAGCTTCTCTACACAGAATTCTCTCTAAGAAAATCTCTATTCGACAATTCACGAATAGCAAGATCGTTCGGTAACTGTAGCATAAACTTTTCTTCGTTTTAAATTTGTTAAGTATCCGATGACTTATGGACCGGGAGTATATGTTCGTCTCCGGTACACACCACACAGATCACCCCTTATATAAAGCTTTTGTGCACGAACGCACATAACCCACATTTCAGAGATCTTTTTAAGTCGGGGTTTCACTGGTGTTCCTATCCCAGAAGCGAGACGAAGCGAAGAGGGCAAAGGACGAAGCGCGCGTACCGCTCTGATCGTCTCTCTCGTCGTCCCGAAATCATTTCGGAGTTAGAATCAAGGTTTAATGCCATTCCGGGTGAGGCTACCGTGTACCGTGAACAATGCACCGCACAATGATCCCCCTTTTCGACCTGAATTTCATCCCCTGACGAGTTTCCGCCACGAAGTGTCTACCTGCGAACACGAAATTCCGTGAGTTCTAGCTCAATGAGATCCGTAGGCCGGGAGAAGATAAAAAAAAAAAAAAAAGGGAACCAACGACGAGCTTTCGTGCGTTCGATCGTGGAATACGTAATTAGAATTCTCGATGAAATATGCATCGATGCGTCTGTCGCGATTGGCGTGTAGTTACATGTCACGAGCACCGTGCAACAGCATCTTGTCGATCTATTAGCCCGAAACCTTCGTTGCACGTAATACTTTTTAGCCGACGATGTATACATTTGAATAAACACGTGCAAGATTGACCTGAACCAATAAATTTGCATCAACTCTGAGAATAGCAAGGGGGAAGGTAGTTTTATAGGTTGCGGATAACTTTTATTATAATCAAATAGTATTTTTATTCAATATAAATTTAATACTTTTTGGAAATAATTGTAAAGAATGTGATATTCTTTGTTGGTAGAACTACATTTTAATTTGTTTTATAGCTTGCACATAACTTTTATTATAATCAAATAGTATTTTTAATCAGTATAAGTGGAATGCTTTTTGGAAGTAATTGTAAAGAATGTGATATTCTTTATTCGTTGAACTACATTTCAATTTGTTTTATAGGTAGCAGATAGCTTTTATTATAATCAAATAGTATTTTTAATCAGTATAAGTGGAATGCTTTTTGGAAATAATTGTAAAGAATGTGATATTCTTTGTTGGTAGAACTGTATTTCAATTTGTTTTATAGGTTGCAGATAGCTTTTATTATAATCAAATAGTATTTTTATTCAATATAAATTTAATACATTTTGGAAATAATTGTAAAGAATGTGATATTCTTTATTGGTAGAACTATATTTCAGTTTGTTAACCTGGTCATTTTTCAATCAGAAGTTCCATCGTACTTTGAATTAAAAATTAATAGAAAAGAATTGTTGCGTATTAAAATCATTTTGACGTCTTCAGTATTTCTAGTGTTAACGCATTCTCCAGACAGCCAATAGATGGCCCGTGAAATTTACCTTTCAAAATATGCTAAATAAACAGAGAAAGGTAACAATTATTATATAAAATAATAGAAAAAGAAACAAATAAAAAAAGTATATGTGAGCTTTTCTAAAAAAGAACGGTCTTAATAATACCAATCTTTCGATTTCTCAGATATCCATATTGCAGTTCGATTTCTCAGATATCCCAATATTACTCTAACGTATATAAATCGCGAAACTTTTCATTTTAATACGTATAATTCTTATTACAACAACTTTACGAGTTTGTTCGCACCAAAAAATCTCTTTCTTACTAGTTAAGCAAGTTAAACTTTTCTCCCGTTTAATAGGAGCCGCGTCTCATTTTAATAAAAATGTTACCAAACAAATTACAGTGCTTTAAACGATATACCCATTAAATGCTACAATTCCGAAGAAGAAAGGACTCATATTGACACGTGTTTAACGTTTCAGCAGAAACGACCAGTTTCGCGCGTAATCGCAGGGCAACAACTGCTACTTTGATTCACATGCGAAGAAACCTTCGATCAATTTCTGTTTGCTCACTTTTCAATACCAGTTTACGATTCGTTCTCGATATAAAACGCGGACAGAGAATATTAGTCCTCGTCACGCGGTGTGTCCGATATCTGGCAAAAAAATCCCTGGGACCGAATATGTGACCCTGTTGCATCGAAATCCTCACGGCGCCATTATTCAACACATAGCTACGAGTGTTCGGTCAAATTAATGGTGAACAAATTACACGGCGAATTTCGAGGTACCGATACTCTGCTCGAAGACATACTTTGCGTTCAGGATCCTCCGCGGGATCCCTCTGAGTATGCAAATGCCAGCAACGTTGTTCGGCGGTGGCTTTCGAGGAAATAAATGGCAGACAGGAAAAAATAAAAATAAAAAAACTGATTACCGCGTAATTATGCATCATACCGTCGGGAGCGTCCCTGCAAGACTTTTTTCTTCCACCGTTGACGTCCTTTTAAAGAGGAAGGGTCACGAATGGGTGAGCTCGTCGCACAATCGAAGGGGATGAAACGCGGATTCAACCGAGGAACCGTTACGAGTAGACCGCGGATATTTATGCAGGCGCATATTTTTATGGAAAATAGATCAAGAAATGGGGACCCTTAGAAAAATTTGTTTTGTCATTAGAGGGTTCTAAAAATGTATTTTTTACCTTGCATGTTTTGCATAGTATGCATTTTGCGCGTATTTCATGGATATTTGACTGACTGGCTGCTGCGTTTAGAATTAGGTCATAGAATTTATCGGGTCGTAAAGAATGTTATTAACCCTTCGTTGCATCGCGTTGTGTAGGAACATATTTATTTTAATCGTTTCAGTGCCACGGGTGTTTGTTGTTTCCCAATCGAAAATTGTTAAGCTGCGCGATAGCGCTTATCCGATTCCGTATCCAGAAGTGCCAAGCGGCGCGATGGCGCTTGTCTTATTCCGCGTCCAGAAATTCCAAGCAACGCGATTGCATATATTTAATTACTGTTTTTTATAGTCTATTCTATATTATTTAGTTCATTATATTATTATAGTAATGGTTGTTTGTAAGAATAAAAACGTGTACACCTACAGAGTGTAATATTGCTCCAATTTTATCTTAACACTTTACCAACCGGGAACCTATTAATCGGCTTTTTGCCACCAACGCTCAGCGACCGGGAGCCTATTAATCGGCTTTTTACAGCCAACGTTTATCCACCGCTTGCTGCTTAATACTAACATTATGAAAATTAAAAACTTTATTCAATTTAATTATCTTACAATAAGAGAAACGATATACCAAGCACTCTCACGAATTTCGATTTAAAAACAAAGTTGCAAGAATAAGAACTTGTAATTCCGCACGATAGCCAAAACCGAGCCGGTGTTAGCGATGTATCCGCGCTCGAATTAATCGGTCGGTNTTCGAGGAAATAAATGGCAGACAGGAAAAAATAAAAATAAAAAAACTGATTACCGCGTAATTATGCATCATACCGTCGGGAGCGTCCCTGCAAGACTTTTTTCTTCCACCGTTGACGTCCTTTTAAAGAGGAAGGGTCACGAATGGGTGAGCTCGTCGCACAATCGAAGGGGATGAAACGCGGATTCAACCGAGGAACCGTTACGAGTAGACCGCGGATATTTATGCAGGCGCATATTTTTATGGAAAATAGATCAAGAAATGGGGACCCTTAGAAAAATTTGTTTTGTCATTAGAGGGTTCTAAAAATGTATTTTTTACCTTGCATGTTTTGCATAGTATGCATTTTGCCCGTATTTCATGGATATTTGACTGACTGGCTGCTGCGTTTAGAATTAGGTCATAGAATTTATCGGGTCGTAAAGAATGTTATTAACCCTTCGCTGCATCGCGTTGTGTAGGAACATATTTATTTTAATCGTTTCAGTGCCACGGGTGTTTGTTGTTTCCCAATCGAAAATTGTTAAGCTGCGCGATAGCGCTTATCCGATTCCGTATCCAGAAGTGCCAAGCGGCGCGATGGCGCTTGTCTTATTCCGCGTCCAGAAATTCCAAGCAACGCGATTGCATATATTTAATTACTGTTTTTTATAGTCTATTCTATATTATTTAGTTCATTATATTATTATAATAATGGTTGTTTGTAAGAATAAAAACGAGTACACCTACAGAGTGTAATATTGCTCCAATTTTATCTTAACACTTTACCAACCGGGAACCTATTAATCGGCTTTTTGCCACCAACGCTCAGCGACCGGGAGCCTATTAATCGGCTTTTTACAGCCAACGTTTATCCACCGCTTGCTGCTTAATACTAACATTATGAAAATTAAAAACTTTATTCAATTTAATTATCTTACATTAAGAGAAACGATATACCAAGCACTCTCACGAATTTCGATTTAAAAACAAAGTTGCAAGAATAAGAACTTGTAATTCCGCACAAAGTGTTAATTTACATAAGTCTGAACGGTCACCGTAAAATCACGCATCGACAGAAACCGAGCGTGCTGCGATTGTTAGCTTCGCAATCTAGATAAATAACAGAAGAAGCGCAATATCGCCGCTTGGCACTCGAACAATTAAATTCTTCGTATTGTGATTGACATTTGACGCGATGTAATTAATTCACCATTAATAGTACAAATCTTGTCTCGTATAATGTATTGGTACTGTAATTCGTGTATGCGCGGTGGGCGATCGTTTCCCTTCGGTTGTTTTATGGCGTCTTTTGCATTGCGAACGCATTGACGGGTTACTCTTCGAATAACGCGATTTTCACAGTGGCAATTATATTCTATTCAATTTCTGCGTATACATTTCTGAATCGTTCTCTTTTCATTACGCGGTATAAGACCTTCGCTCGCACAATGTTTCCTTGGATAAATTTTTTTAGAGAGAAAAAATTTGGTTATTGTTAATTTTTTATCGTCACCTGTGAGAGTTCGCGGATTTTCTTTCAAAATTAAACTGAAAATTGTGCGACCGAGAGTTAATAGCTCTTTCATGTCCCGTTTTGTTTTTTTATGGTGATATAGTAATCGCCAATAACCATGTACAGAATAGATTGTATGTGATTCTAAATAAATAAATTAAAAAGTGCAGAAAAGAAGCTTTGCTTGGAAGAACAAAATTATTCGAGCACTTTCATTCGTAGCAATTTTCGCTCGTGAAGATATAAATTTAAATTGATCTAATTAAATATGAAATTCTAAAATTGTCTGAAACAATCTTCTTCCTCGTAGCATTTTCTAAGAAATCCGGAAACAGATCGCTAAGCTTATCTTTCATCGTAACCAAAAAAAAAAAGATCTTTCCAGTAATCAGGGGTTCGAAAAGCGTCAGGAAGAAAGTCAAGGAGACTTTCATTTTCCCGTCAAGATTTCTAACATAATTGCCGTCGAATTCTAGGAGATAGGTTTGTGTTCGAGACCGAGACAGCTAGAACCGTTACGTAAAATTTCGAAAAACGTAACTTCAAAGTAGTCGGCATCCTTTGACTTTCCACGAAGATTCAAAGTTCTTCGGCTGACCTACTTCCGGAGTTTTTAGCCGGCGGAAATGTATTCGAGTGCACCGAAACAGTTTCGTGCCTCTTTTGATATTACAAAAAATCTTTGCTTCGTATGCGAGCAAATATAGTTATAATTCGATAAATCGAATTTAGAATAAACTTTCTTCAATGGCAAAGGGTAATGGCCAGACAAGAGGGTCAAAAATGGCTCTAAAACAAATTCGACTTGCAATGAATCATTCGATATCAAGAAAAAATTATTTATGTAAAGTTCCAACTTTGTATCTTCACTGGAGGGGTAGTAAAGTAAAAAATTAAGAAATACAGCATGGAAAATTCTGATAAAAATCAGAGACATTTCTGTTAACGAGACACATGTTGCAGAATTTTTTCCAATTTTTAGATTGACAATCCGAGCTGTAATGAAACACGCAAATAGATGCAGAAAAGTGTCGATTTTGTGTCGAAGAAATCGCGGATCTATGATTATTATTTTTTAAATATATACGATTGATACTATTACTCTCAATTTTCTTTACATTTTTTGATTACGTGCTCCATAGTTAAAAAAATCAAAAACTTTTCAAAACCAATATCTGGTAAATAAACTGACAAAGGTAAAAATTGTCATATACACGTAAAATAGTACAAAAATCATTTAAAGGAAAAAAGAGAACGAAGAAAAAAAGTATATTTAAAGCTTTCCAAAAGTTTGCTCAAACTGATCCACCAGAGAACCTGTTAATAATATCAATCTGTCGATTTCTCAGATGTCCATATATTAAAAACCACAGAAATTAAAGAAACGGATACGTTAACGTACACGAAACAGATGATCCCTGTTATAAACCATCTAATAATTTCTGGTTCGCGATACGCATTACACAAATAGCGTAAAATAGCGCATAAATTAAAAAAACGTGAAACATAAACGTGAAACATAAACGTCGAAAGAATAAAAAAATAAATAAAACAACAGACCGTTGTACAATTATGCGTACCAATATAAATTGAAAGAACAACGAATTCGGCATCGAGAAGAGAAACTTATGTCGTTTCCACGTTGTAAAAATTGTAATATTCACGGTGTTAATTACGTCGGCCCGTATAAAATTACCTGACCGAGCGTTTTCCATCCCGTCTTGTCGTTGCTACCGTTTTAAAGACGCCACTCGATCGCATTTCGGGAAGGAAAGTCGACCTCGATCTCGCGCGCGGTTCTCGCTGCACAATCACGAAGAAACGGCGCGGTGACCGGCAAACCAGGGTGGACGAGGACAGCCGGGCACGCCTTTAAAAATTCTGCAAAATAACAAAAGAAAAATAAAGGGTACAGCAGATCGTAAAAGAAAGGCAGCAAGGCTCGGTCAATTGATAATTACTCGGGATAGGGGGAATTCGGTAATTAATCTTTCGTGATTTTGTATTCGAGGCGCGTGGCTCGGTGCTACCGGCCACCTTCTTGATTTATTGTTCTTTCTTTATACTGGATATTATAATAAGCTAAACCGTTTCATTACGGCCAGTCCTGAATAATTAGTTCATTATATACAGAAAATCGTTTAGCGTTGCGTGACAGAGGAGCGATGATAACTTTAATTAGCTGTTCATTACGATATAACCATCTTTTAGTTTATTAACTTAAAAGACTCTTTAATTGGTGCCGATGTAAATTGCAAACGTTCTATGAAAATATGAGTTGGTTGGGAAATTGTTACTCAATCGATGTTGTTACCAACCGATCAGAATTTTAATATTATAGAACATTCGAAACGAAAAGGTAATTAATTTACCGTGTTATAAATCGTATAGCTTCGTTTTTGGTTAATACGTTGAAGGCGGTGGTAATTTTGTTTTAGTTTCTATTTAGAAAATTAATTTTGAAAAGGTTTTAAAAAGAAAGAAAAATAGCTAGAAATTGAACTAAGAAAGTCATACCCTTTTGCAATTAGTTCTAGGAAAATCTCATTTTTTGTTTAAAATACTTCAGTATAATTCATTTAAAAAATGTAGATATATTTTTAAATATTGGACGAATTACTAAGTGTTATGTTTTAAATATTTTTTAATTTCCCGGGGATTGATACAGTGTTTATCGTGTTAATTGGAAACAGTTTCATGGAGATAATATTTNTTTCTAACATAATTGCCGTCGAATTCTAGGAGATAGGTTTGTGTTCGAGACCGAGACAGCCAGAACCGTTACGTAAAATTTCGAAAAACGTAACTTCAAAGTAGTCGGCATCCTTTGACTTTCCACGAAGATTCAAAGTTCTTCGGCTGACCTACTTCCGGAGTTTTTAGCCGGCGGAAATGTATTCGAGTGCACCGAAACAGTTTCGTGCCTCTTTTGATATTACAAAAAATCTTTGCTTCGTATGCGAGCAAATATAGTTATAATTCGATAAATCGAATTTAGAATAAACTTTCTTCAATGGCAAAGGGTAATGGCCAGACAAGAGGGTCAAAAATGGCTCTAAAACAAATTCGACTTGCAATGAATCATTCGATATCAAGAAAAAATTATTTATGTAAAGTTCCAACTTTGTATCTTCACTGGAGGGGTAGTAAAGTAAAAAATTAAAAAATACAGCATGGAAAATTCTGATAAAAATCAGAGACATTTCTGTTAACGAGACACATGTTACAGAATTTTTTCCAATTTTTAGATTGACAATCCGAGCTGTAATGAAACACGCAAATAGATGCAGAAAAGTGTCGATTTTGTGTCGAAGAAATCGCGGATCTA
>SMSQ01021881.1:0-16535 GCA_019453375.1 Ctenoplectra terminalis | reverse complement strand
AGTTAGCGTAACGCTGACGTTTAACAGTTGTTTTATTATCAGTCGCCATATGATTGTCTTGATAAAAATGGCAGATGTTCGGCGTTTACACACCGTTTGCCGTTTGATGTTTTGATCTTGATTTTCGACTACTGTCATGCGTTTGACTTGGTACGACTCAGGGAAGTATGTACGCGTTTCTATGATATTATATGGGAAGAGACACCATGGATCAAGAAGAGTAAGCATCCGATAGACTTATATTCGAAAGTGGGACCTGAGGTAGATCTATTACTTAAAAATGTTTACGAACACTAATGTAATGCAGTGTTTAAAACACAACGTTACTAAAAAATTTTTGTTGCAGAACTGGAACGTGTGCGTACTCGTGGCCAAATCCAACAGATGCAACTTTGTATTGTATATCATCAGATTATCAGTATACTATGATTACTGGCATTGAATATAATTGTAAAGCTGTTCTCTGGGATCAAAGACAGAAAGACTACATACAAGTAAATATTGGAATATTCTCTGCACGATATGCATTCGCATAATACAATCATAAAATATTTTCATGATTTTCCTTTTTTTTAGTTCTATCTCATGACCCTCCGCAGAATATCAAGCCCTGTTTATTCTCTGAGCTTTGATGGTACACATTTATATGGAGCAACAGATCACAATTTAGCCGAACTAAAATTCTCAGGATATTCCTATAAAGAATCTAATTTCAAATAAATTTTTAAGTATGAACAAATAAGAGAAAATTAAGCTAACTCAAGCTGAATCGTGTAAAACGAATATTTAACATCAAAACGAGTTTTGAATTGTACAAAATAAGAAACTCTATACGAGTGATATAAACTGAGATACTTCGTCGTTTGTAACGTAGGAAAATTTGATCGTAGATTAAGAATTTTTGTCACAATTGCAATAATTATTAACACTTTATTATGTTAACAAGTATCAATTTATGTACGATTTTTTTTCTTTTTTAAAAACAATCGCTATAAAATGTAGGAAATTTGATTCAACGCACGAATATTGTACATTCCATTCGTAAGCTCGTCACGAATCGTACTTAAACAGCTTTCAAATCTGTATCGTGTAAGAAACATTTCATAATTCGACAAAACCTTAAGGAAAAAATTTTCAATACGCAAAAATAAATATATTTATTCAAACATATTTAATGTGTTTGTTCCTTCGCCCTTTTACGTTTTATAGTAAAGAAGCAGTATTATATTTCGAATTCGTTATAATTAACTTCTCTTACTATAAATAAGGATATGGATACATTCAGACATTATATGCTGCAAATCCAAACCCAAAATTAAGTATTCCGTTAAGTAACATCTTACGATAATTCGTATTCCATCGAACCTTGGATAACCCTATCAAAGCATTTTTCTGATCATATAGTTTAGAATACCACCATGTTTAAAATATGTTAAGTCTACTTCAGTGTCGAATCGTACAACCACTTCGAACTTTTTGTCGTTATCCGTGGTAACGGTAATCTTTTGTCCGGGCTGGCAATTTTCGGGAATTGCTATATCGTACACCTCGTAACCGGTCAATCCCAGGGATTCCGCATTTTGTCCAGGTAGATATTCCAGTGGAATAATACCCATGCCTACCAAATTTGACCTGAAAAATTACGAATATGGCAATAAAATGTTAAATACAAAGCATTCTTTAACGTTTTACGCTTCGAAACTCCGTATCTTTTCTGAAGAATAAAATACTAATGGACTAAAGAAAAAAAAAAATTTTTCGGATTTAATTGGAAAATAAATTTACCTATGTACCAAATTCGACCTGAAAAATTACGAATATGGCAATAAAATGTTAAGTACAAAGCATTCTTCAACGTTTTACGCTTCGAAACTCCGTATCTTTTCTGAAGAATAAAATACTAATGGACTAAAAAAAAAAAAAAATTTTCCGATTTAATTGGAAAAATAAATTTACCTATGTATTCTCTCGTATGACTCGGCTATAACAGCTCGAATACCTAGAAGAAATGGTCCTTTCGCAGCCCAATCTCTTGAAGATCCAGATCCATATTCTTTTCCGACAAGAATTATTAAGGATGTTTGGTCTTTTGTATATTTTTCAGCTGCGTCGAAAATGTCCATCTACAGAAACAATAATTATATTCGGCTGTATTATACGTACACTTTTGATTAATCTCAATCTCCACAAACCTCTTCCTTAGTGGGAATGTAAATTGTTCGTGGTCCAGGTTTTCCGATAAATTTATTCAGTAAACGAATGTTAGCGAACGTGCCTCTTGCCATTACGGCGTCGTTACCTCTGCGCGAACCATAAGAATTGAATTCTTTTGGCGTTAATCTAATAATGAAAAAGAACAAATTAATAAAGTAATTATTAGGTTAAAGTATATTCTCTCAATCGTGCTTTAAACGTACCCGCGACCTGCGAGATATCGGGCTGCTGGAGAATTGCGTGCGATACTGCCAGCTGGACTGATATGATCCGTTGTAACAGAATCGCCAAGATTCAAAAGAACACGCGCTTTGGTGACTGGTTTTAATTGTGGTAGTTCCTAATTATAATTGTAACAATTATAATCAATATTCGGTTACAGAATGTAAATTAACATATATATATATACATACACTGCGGTGCATAACTATAGCACCGCCTAAATTTTTAGCTGTTTTAGACTTTAGATTAAAAGTGCAAAAGAATTAATTGTAGAAATTGAAAAAATATGAGAAAAATGAACTGTAGACTAAATCACATTTAAATTGCCCTCTTATACGAAACGATACAATAGAAAATGTGATTTTCAACTGTTGCGTAACTATAACACCGGCTTTGTTATTTACTAATTTAGAAATGCAATAATAAAAATAAGTAACGAAATAAGTAGAGATATATTTCGGAAACTTATTGATAGCGTTCCAGACACAATTTTCGAGCTAATTACAAAAAAAAGGTGGTCCTACGAGATATTAAAATTGTTTATCATTGATTTTATTGATGCGGTGCTATTGTTACGCAACAGTGAAAATTCAGACTTTTGATTGTATCAGATTGTACAAAAGGAGAATTTAAATAAAAATTAATTTAAAGTTGATTATTTTTCGTACACTTTCAATTTTTACAATTAATTTTTCTGTATTTTCAATCTAAATTCTGGAACAGTTGAAAATTTAGGCGGTGTTATAGTTACGCACCGCAGTGTATATATATATATATAATTCACCTTTTGTAAATTATCAAAGTACGGTGGATTCTTTATGTAGGTGGAGTTTGAATCCCATGGATACAATTTACCACCAGGAGCCACTAAGTTTGCCCAGTTAGAGCTACCCATCTCGATTTTGCTGTAAACCTCCTTAAACATAGCCGGAATCACGTATTTCTGCTCTACGGCTTGAATTTCTGCTCTGGTAGGCCAAACATCTTGAAGGTACACTGGAGTGCCGTCCGCTCGACGACCTATAATTTTCAATATTATCATAAGCTTCTCTAAAATTCATGAAACGTGAGCTTCAAATTTAAACCATTCATTTTTACCAAGCGGTTCCTTCTCGAAATCTATGTCCACCGTTCCAGCAATAGCATACGCGATTACCAAGAGCGGCGACGCTAAATAATTAGCTCGCGTGTTCGGATGAATTCTACCTTCGAAGTTACGATTACCAGATAACACGCCGCAGCATACGAGCTCGTTCTAATTAAGTAAAATAAAAAACAACGATTAAGATAATTGAAAATTATTCCTGTAAAGCTGTTCTCTTGGATCAAAGACAGAAAAACTATATACAAGTAAATATTATTACATATAGTTTGAGAACTAATTTCCTATTGTTACCTTTTCAATGGTCTCGACTATAAGATCTGGAAGTGGACCACTGTTACCGATACAAGTCATACACCCGTAACCGACGATATCAAATCCTAGCTTCGATAAATAAGGAACCACTCCGCTTTCCTGTAGATAATAAGTAACGACTCCGGATCCGGGAGACAATGATGTTTTGATATAAGGTGCCACGGTAAGGCCAGCTTCGATAGCATTTTTTGCAAGAAGACCTGAAATTATTCAATACTATTATCATAAGAATATTGGAATAAGAAATTCTGATAATTTAAAATTAATACACTGTTTCATGTAAAACTACATTAAACAGAGATCATGATACTGAATCATTTAATAAATTCTTTTGTAAGTGTTTCAAAGTGTACATCTACAAAAGATGTTTTACAATAGGCGTTACCTGCTCCAAGCATAACACTGGGGTTGCTAGTATTGGTACAGCTAGTAATCGCGGCAATGACCACCGAGCCATGCCTCAATTTGTAATCCTTCCCCTCGTATTCGAACATACCAACAGTGTCTACCTTTTCAGGGTTTAAACCATACCCCTTGAATCCTACCTGGAAACAGAAATCATCTATTAGTATTACACCCTTTTCAGGATTCAAAAAATAATTAAATATGTACCACATATAACAGTTCACCAGCAATAAATCTTTTTCATAATTCAACAGGATATTATCAAACATATACCCTGTACAACTTATGTATAAATTATTATAATTGTTATAATTAATATTACTTATTTGTAAAATATGTTTAGAAAAGCTTATAAACAGCATTCTTTTTTTTTTTTTCTTACATCTATATTTGGTTATAATTAAAGACTTTCCGATGAAACATAAATCTAAATTCTTTCATGTAGCAATACGTGAAAGTTTGATGACCCACGATTCATCATTGTCCGGCGAATGAATCGCTGAAGAAGCATTTTTGTATCGTGAAACGGCAATTCCCCGTTTCTTTCATCATTTAGAGTTCAACGCGTAAAACTATAATTTAGCCTGTGTCTTATTTAGTAGCGCATATATTTTACGTATCTTCCCATTTTTTGTTTTACACACAACTGATTAATCTTCTACAATTACATACTGATTCTGTAAATGATTTTTCATCCTAGTGCAATAAAATTCCATAAACTCGCAGGACAATAAGCCGGGGACAAATAGTAGTATCCCTTTCAGAAACACAACTATTCAAATTTTCTTTTAATGGGGCTGCTCATTTCACGAGGCTATTACGGTCGTCATAATGAGTTTCCAGGAAGTAAACGTATCGAAGTCGGTGCCTAAATTGCCAAGGACCTTTTAACCTGGCTAGGACATGCATAGCCTTGAACAATTAGACCATCAACGTCATTGTTTGGGCTTTTCCTCGCGTCCAGGGATTAGTTTTACAAGTTCTATGCCAGGGAAACAGTTATTTCTCCATTCTTTGGATTTCAAGGAAATAGGTGCAATTTAAAGGGACTTTGGTCACCTCCGGTGAAAGAAATTTACCGTAATGTACATTTTAGCTGTTCATCGGAAACTCATCAAAGCAATGGGCATATTGTTTTTCAAACTGCCCAAAGATATTGAAAAAAAAAAAAAAAAAATTTTTACAGAAGTGATTTCAGTGGAGAATAAGACCAATCGTTTGCAGTATGAGGCACAGCGAATATCTGTACGTAAGACGATGGTATGCAACAAAATGCGTGAGCTTTGCAAAATGAATGGATGTTGTATCAGCAATTTCAGCGAGGTTGCACGACGTTCGTGTCCTCATCGAAGACAGTCGCTCGTGCTCTCCGCGAAATTCAAGATCGATCGATCGTCGGTACGTATAAAATAATTTTTTTTCATTGCAAGACCAGCTGCAGTTACAATCGTTACGATACTATTATCAACAATTCGTAAAGAATTCTTTGCGCTATTTTAATTAGGAAAAAATGTCTTTATCTGGTATTCGCTTTTTCTTTTTTAATTATTTCTATAAAATTAGACTTGTAAAGCTTTATATTTATACTTCATCGATATTATACCGACAATATGAATCTTTCAAATCTACTCTTTGCTTTTTAAGTTTGCACGTTGGACATCAACTATATTACCAATTTTTAATTCTTCGATTACTTTGAAAATACTCGTCGGTCAATTTTTGTATTTTATATCTGTCGTTAAAGAATTATTTAAAGATCATTCAATATTGATATCTATGAATTGGTTCTCGAGGCTCCGAGCAAAAAGTAGCTCTTGAACCACATCATGGTGGAGTCAAAAAGGCGACGACCAAAGGGCGTTGAATTTCATGACACGGAAGAACAGTCAGCTTTCTATGATTCACGTGGATGAGTTTTCAGCAAATGTCCTTGCTGTGATAGCATAGTAACGCGATTCCAATGTTGAACATCTTTCAATAGAAATCGATCGGTCCCTTGTTTTTAAAATCACGCGCACCAGTTGTTGCTTCATCATGTTCGCACGATTATCGGTACAGCTTTTAACCAATATTTATAATTTGACCGCAGCTTCGCCGTTAAAATATAATAATCTAAAACATATAACGTGGCTGGTTCAAAAATGTACAACCAATTCATTTTCAAACTACTAAAAATATAAAAAAAATTACTCCTGTAAATATTGCTCGATTCGTAGGAGATAACAATGTTGTAAAAATTCTTTTAATACAATCATTAATTGAAAAGATTTATCACAAGTCTATTAAGTAAACTGCTTGTCTCATTAATGATTTACCAAACAAACATTTTTCGATTTATCGCATAGTAACGATTGAATTAATCTACAATGTTATATATATATATATATTCAACTTAGTATTTGCAACCAATAATGATGGGACAATAAACAGCAGTTAAATACGTTCAACGTGCTGTTGAACTCACAATATGGTACGTATAATTATAATTATAATTTAGTTAAAATAATTAATTTTGATAAAACCAATTATTACATGGATCTTCTATTTTAAACTGTCCTACAATAATATGTAAAGATAAACTTTTTCCAATTATTTTCTACATAAAAATAATTCAACCAAAATTCCATTGCAAATACAATGTTTCAGTTGTTCCCTGATTTACAAAAGATGGAATAAACCCGTGATAATTCCGAGTGATTTTCTCTAGCCAATGTTTCCAGACATTCCTGAAAACAATGCATGATTTCATCCTGCTCGTTTACAGGACAACAAGGGTAAGCGTGCATACTTAGGTAATAGAAAAATATTTGTCTACCTGATATATGAAGGAAGGTACATGAAATTCGTGAAACGTTCACCGGGTTGGCGCGGATGGCCTGGACGCTTAACCAAGGAGAGGGGACTGTGCCCTGGGCATATATAAGAATGGCTCGGCGAACGCGAGTGGTCATAAGTGTTCAATTAACAAGTGCGAACCATCGGTCGTCGTGATAGAAATTAAACAGTGGTTTCTACGTTCTCTTCTAACGTAATCGACTTTCGCTTTTCCTCTTCGTGGCAAATTGTTCTTAATTTCTTAGTGATCTGCTAATAATTTTAAGATACATTAAAAATAAGAATAAGTATCTTCCTCGTGTCCTCGTTATTCTTCAACGACCAGATAAAGGAATTTGGCTCAAGAAGTACTCTACAGATCCCAGTTAACTGTTGCACAATACTGGAGGCTGCTGTCGGATGAAATCTCGTCCGGTGTGGTTGGAATAGAAACCTCACCGGGTAGGATTCATCCAATGTCTGTCTCTGTTCTTCGATATTAATCAAGAGATTCCCATCGGACGTTCACCCTCGTTATCGAGGACGAAGTATTCGTCTAGTGTAACGTTGCAGCAGAGTCGTGACTAGATCGAAATACTCGTCCCCGATAGCGAGACTTATCGGCCATAGATTGACGCGATCCGTCCAGCTACATCTCTACAAATCGTCCCGTTTATTTTTCTTTGGTGATCTAACTGTATGGTGAATCAAAGGATCATAAAGCTAGATCAGCAAGGCAAAATGTACGAGACATAGCCTCATAAAGTATGGTTGATAGCGGCACGCTTCATCGAGGAACAAGGTAATCGAATATTTCTTGAAACGTTTAAATATCCTGCTTTCAACACGCACACGCCGCAGACAATCGCTTTCAGATGAAAGAATCCGGAGGAACTCTTGCTGTGATGTGTTGCTGTAAAAGATTCATATCACAGCAGTAGTTACCTGGGATTCTCTCGTCTTTCGTCACCTTCACCTAGGAACCACAGCAAGCACAGATCAACAAGCTTAAGAACAGCACAGAAAACGATGCGCTTGGCATTACAAGTACAGCATGGGATGAACGTGATCCTGTTTGACGGTAATAATTGGTCGTCACTGGGTTATGTTTGTCCCATACGGGTACTGAGTTATCATCGCCATTGCATGTCGATGCACGACCCATCAAACGCTCTGCACATCGGATGTTAGTAGATTGGCGCGGTGGTTGACGCATTGACTGCCAACTACGAGATATCTCGTAGTAAGAGTTTGTACCAAAACTGCCAGCTACGAGATATCTCGTAGTGGGCGCTGCAAGTCTAGATTTGTTACAAATGGCTATTTGCGTTGGAAATTAATAGAAAGGATGAATGAAAAATGTATATAGTGCAGAGGACATATTAATTATCAATTTTTGTTATCAAAAATGCTGTAAATGCCATTGCAATATTATATCGGTAACTTAATATTTTTATATTTTGTAAAACCTCATGCTTTCTTTAAAATAAAACCGTGGCGCGCTAAATTTGCGTGGCAGTCAATGCGTTAACGGTATTAATTGGCATTAACAGTATTATGGCGACGCGAAAGAAATTCCTACCTTGTTAGTAAGACAGTTCCTGAAGTCTGTCTTCATATCCGCGACGGACACGCGATCGTGAGGCCTTTTGGGTCCGCTAACGCTGGACACTACGGTTGCTAGGTCCAAAGTGACTACTTCCGAGAAGATTGGATCTTGGGTTTCGTCATCGTAGTTCCTCAACATGCGCACGGTGGCGAGATACTTCTCAATTTTACTAATATGTTCCTCGGATCGTCCTGAAAAATTTCATACGTAAATTAAACTTGATAACTTAGACTCGTCGTTTTCCTGTTTGATCTCTTTTTGTTTAGTTTATATACCTGTCTGCTTTAAATACGCTAAACTCTGCTGGTCAACGGGGAAGAATCCAACCGTAGCACCATACTCTGGACACATATTCGAGATCGTTGCGCGATCTGCGATGCTGAGTTGAGATACACCTGGACCGAAGAATTCAACGAATTTTCCAACGACTCCGATTTGACGAAGATTCTGCAAGTACATAAGAACGTTTGTGTAATAGTTTGTTGATATTACATTTTTTGTGGAATTTAAAAAAAAATCCTACCTTTGTAATCGTAAGAACAAGATCTGTTGAAGTAACATATTGATTCAGGACTCCTTCTAATCTGTATCCTACCACTTTTGGTACCAACATCGATATCGCTTGTCCTAACATAACAGCTTCAGCTTCGATTCCTCCAACGCCCCATCCAAGCACACCAAGACCGTTAATCATAGTTGTGTGAGAATCTGTTCCAACAACACTATCGGGGTACAATAAACCGTTGGTATCAAAAACCACTCTGGCCAGGTACTCTAAATTGACTTGATGTACTATTCCACTTCCAGGAGGTACGATCAACATGTTTTGAAACGCTTTGGCACCCCATTTTAAGAACATAAATCGTTCCTTGTTCCTTTCGAATTCAAGCTCCTCATTTTTCTTCAAAGCATCGTTGCTAAAAAAAGAGAGAAAAAAATATCGTGTTCTTATCAGAGCCTCGTTATCTTTATTGCTCAATACAGAACTATTATTGCTGTTTTAAATATTGATACATTATCATTCACTTTAATTAAAAAGAAAACATGATTTAGATTCGCACCCTGTTACATAATTATGCTACAGCAAAATACGGAGTCATCTTTTTTATTTGATAAGAACCCTATCCTTTCATCTTGCGATTAAACGAGATTTAAGAAAAGTCGCTATTTACCTCCTGGTAAAATCAACTTGTATGGAGTGGTCAATAACAAGGTCCGATGGACAGATAGGATTTATCTTATCTGGATCAGCTGCTAGTCTTTTTACAGCATCTCTCATAGCCGCAAAGTCTACAACTGCTGGCACTCCAGTGAAGTCCTGTTTAAAATGAAATTTAACTTTGAAAGATCTATAGAACGTGTAAAATATTTTTTATACGAAAACACTTACCTGTAATATCACTCTAGCCGGTTTAAAGGCCAATTCTGTACCTTCTTCAAGAGCCTGATTATTTTCCCAATCCAAGATCTTTTCAACATCAGACTTCTTCACTTGAAAGTTATCACAGTTCCTAACTGCACTCTCCAAAAGCACTCTGACCGAGAAAGGTAATCTATCTACAAAGATTATTTATCTTAAAAATTATAATTCTTTTATATCAAACAATACGTTTAATAATTTATCGATGCGTACCATATTTTTTCCCAAAATTGGTAATGTCAAAATATTTATAATCCTTGAGTCCAATTTTAATGGACTTCATTAAATAGTTATATGGATTTTCTTCTGAAAATAATAATTTACATTAAAATTACATCGAACAAAAATATAACTTACCTCTTATCGTTCTAGCGAACCGCACAATAATTTAATATATATACGTAATTATAAAACAATCATTCTTAACGAAATAAATATTTATTTAATAATAGATACATAAAATTTTGAACAAATATTAAAACTCAATTACATTTTAATTAATCAATTACAGAAATTACTATCGAATTAGCTTATTGGGAAGAAAAATAAAATTGAGTTTTGAATTTCTTTGCTTCAATTGTCAGATGAAAAAACTTTCAATGCCATTCCGATCGAATCGAATCGGTTAAAAATATTCATGCAAAGTAGTTGTCAAATGTAACAGGTGTCATAATTATATTATGGGTATTGTCACGTTGTATTTCTCGATTAAAACGAATTCTCTTCGAATTACGTGACGGAGTGGCGACCGATTTAAAATTATTGCGCATTGTCATGAGAAAATAAAGCAGGAATATATAATTTAAAACATTTCTCTTTCCGGTAACTTCTTAAATTAGAACAGCAACTGCATAATGTTATGCAAATCTGATGATATGACATTAAATAACATTGTGATTTTTTCAGGCTAAAAAAATTAATACAAAATATATGATCGATCGGCGTAGAGATTAATTATTTTTCTTAACTATTACAATCGTGTCTTAAAATAATTGAGAGCAACCAAAGTAGATCCTCGCACTTACCAGCCATGATTGTCACTGTACCAGTCACGTCGTCCAGTTCGCTTACGAAGTGATATTATTTATACAGGGTGACGAACATGTACATCACAAAATTCTATTTCCTGAAAAAACATTATTATTAGTTATAACATTCTACGATTCTCAATAAAAATAATACAATTATAAAATATATACAATTTACTTATAATTTCCATTTCATAGAAGTAAAGGAGTAACGTAAAAGTAATATTTTATAATTTTTATAAAATTATTAATGAAATTGTATGTTTACGATCGTTAAAAAAATGATTATTATATAGTTACAACGATGCAGAGATCTCTAACTCTACTTATAATTTCCATTTCATAGAAGTAAAGGAGTAACTTAAAAGTGATATTTTATAATTCTTATAAAATTATTAATGAAATTATATGCTTACGTTCGTTAAAAAAATTATTATTATATAGTTACAACGATGCAGAGATCTCTAACCTTAAAACATTAATATGCTAATGCTTAATTACAAAATCTGATGACACGAAGCTTTAATTTCTTTTTTTATCAATATAATGCATTACTAATATAATACATGATACTTTATTCTGCAACACCTTCTAGATGCGATAATCGATTAAGAATTCGCAGACCGTTGCGATGTATCGAATGGTTCGATTGAACCTGTTGCGGACAAAAACTGGACGGTCGTACACAAAACTGTTGACTGCGTCGGTTACGTCAAACTGAGTTGTTTTTAATAATTAATCGGTACTTATCATTTGTATCGGGTGGATTTTGCATGTTAACTTGGACTTCGAAATGGAAAGGAATTTAGAGAAAACGTTAGATGACGTGTAAGTCTTGGTATAAAAAAATGTTACATTATTCTTTTAACACTGGATTTACAGGGATTAATTGGACCATTTTATGGGTATATTGAACTGTGCTTTTTTTGTAATAACATTAGTTTGTTTTATTTGAAATTAATAGATTTTTATTCGCACAGATTTAGTTAGTACGTTTCTTGCATTTAAATTCTATTTTGAGCGTACATTTTTCACACACATAATTACTGCACTTTAGCATGAAATCAGAAATCCGTCAATTTGACGTAAATCTAATGTTAACAAAGTGGTTACCACCGGAGTTAATGCTTACGTTATTGCTTTCGATGCAAATTTTTTGCAAAATGTAATATTTTCATTAGCGTCTACTGCTGACATCAGCTTTTTTTTTTTCATATTCATAAAGAAGCAATGATCAAGCGAATAAATTTAACAGTGTGTTTTTAAGCGAGATTGTTCGTTCATTTGAAACTGATATTAACACGAAGCTTAAAGTAACTTGAAATAATAATGATTATTCGACGATTGAAAAGATTATTATTGAAGCTTCATATTTTTCAACAGAAATAATACAGAAGGTATCGTTGGATGCATTTTGGCGGATCATGCAGGATTATGCTTAGGAGGTAATTGTTTTTAATTATGTTTATATTTGATAATGTATTATTTAAAAAGGTGAAAGTAACACGTATGTTTTCAGCCAAAGGGAATGCATCTACCGACAGCGCAGGAATAATTGCAGCTATAGCAGATCAAGTTGCAAAATTAGAACCTAAATCACAAGCTCCGATTATTTCTCTTCAAAATGACAGCAGGTAACGTGTTATAAAATTAATTTTATTCTGTATTCAACACTGTTAAACTTATATTAATATACAAACATGTTAATCAACAAATTTATTAAATCACTTTGTAACTAATCGCGTCGTTTAAGCTCAACGTAACATTAAGTTATAAGTACAAAAAGCAAAACAAACGTTATAAATTATTTTATAGGAAGTGCCTTATACAACGACAAGGTCCGGTAGTGGGTGCAATTTATAAGGATGTTTCTGTGTAAAATAGTTTCTGTTACTCGAACTAATAATACTGGTTATATTTAAGCTAAGCTCCATTATGTTTGCGTTATTTTGTTAATTATATATATAAACTTTGAATAAGTAATTTTAATGTGTTTTCATTGAAATAGGAGAAGTTGTACTCGACTTTGATCGTAACAATATAGAAAATACATAATTATTAATTTTTTTTTTTTTTTTTTCTAATTTACAGAAGTTTTGCATCGCAGCACCTTTCGTAGACAACTTATATGTAAATATCAATAAACCACCGGTAGAAATATATTTAAGGTCAGTCACTTTTTTTGTGTCTGTTTCTTCTTTCATACCACTTGTTAGTACCGAGTCTAATTAAGTCGTGATGCTCGTATATCCAAGATACGAGTACTATCATAAACATTATCACTCCAATAATTAAGTGCAACACTTTTTCGTCTGGGAAAAAGTAGGCCTGAAACATAAAAATTATAGGATGTAATACAATGCTTTCTATTAATACGTGAAAAGTTGAAAAGTATTGTTCTTTTACGTGAGATATATTGGTGACAAATGCTGCTATGAAAAGAGAAGCAGAAAACATAGGCTTTGGCACTAGTCCGCGTAATGGACGGTACATTGTATCTCTGTATCTTTTATTAATAAAAACTGTAGAATGCAGGATTCTTAAGCTCATGTTTACACAGTTTCCAAGAATGAAACCGACTGGTCCGAACCAAATAGCAAACAAGTACGATGCACACAGAAATGCGATCGATTCGTAAATCATAATCAAATTGCTCTTGTTTATAGTCGCACTATCTGCTGTTGCGTTAGTGTAACATTCTGTTACTCCGTTTATTCCCAAAAGTAAAATAGCTAAACAGTGCACTCGCATTAAAAGTACTGGTAGATGCGAAGTTAATTTAGTACCACCATACAACCATAACAATGTGCTTGAATATGATTGTCCAAACACTAAAACAACTAAACCAATCGACATAACTGCTGAACATAGATGCGTGAGAACGTTCACACTTTCTTGAATCTTCATCTAAAATACATATATATATATATATATTTTTTTTTTATTCGTTTGTAGTAGACGAATACACGTTATATTTTTCATTTACTACTTACAGGATTTTGATCATTTATTGATTTGTCACGTTTCACCATTTGGGTAAAATAGAAATACCCACTGTCTTCTATTGGACGGAAAATAAATCTGGCTGCTAAAGAGCCTAAATTGTTTACAATTTCGTATGTTCCCTTTAGACATACGAAAATGAAATTAATTAAAAAGAAATTTTAATAAACCAGATATTTATCATTGATTAAATACCTGTTCAGTAAATGTTAATACTGGCATTACTGTCATAATTAGTCTTTCTCCTTCTGTTAAAACTTGCTTTAATATTCCTTGTCTAAAGAAACTCCATGTAAGGATGGTTAATTTTTTATCTAGATATGATTCCTAAAATATCACAATTTGTATACATAATACACAAAAAATATATGTTAGCACATACTTTGTTTTCCAATTGTCCGGGTAAAAAGTCTGTTACTGCTTTAAATGGAAATTCTCTCACAACATATTCATCGCTATCTTTCAACGACATTCTTCTTTTTAACTTGCACTTGTTAATTTTCTTAATATAGTAATTAAAGTATAAATAGTGACTGGTAGTATAAAATATTGCCGCAACTAATTGAGCTACACCAAATGCTAGCAATGCATTATCTGGATTATGAAGTATCAATGGAACAAATGTTATGGTACGAATTGCAATCATGATTGTATCAAGTATAATCTAAAAGGAATTGATAGTTAAAATGGTATTTTGTATGTAATTTAAATATTCGTAAATCAGGGTCTTACTTTCAACCTAACAAATAAAAATGCACTAGCAACCAGTTGAACAATTAAAGATGATAATTCAATGATACAAGATAAAGCAACTGCCCAAACTGCAAATGTATAATACGATGGCAATACTTCAGATGTTGATAGAACAAAAAGCCAAATGTATCCAAACATTAAGGACATTACGAAACATATAGGAACCCTGAAAGAAAAAAAAGTTTACAATATACGTATTTCTATAGATTTTCTTCATATTATAACTATTCAATTTAAATAACTAACGTCATCCATAGTAGATTTACAACTTGAGCCCAATTGTGTTCTGCTGTGTTAGTTAAACATGCTTTCATAAATGGTTCTCGAGATAGGAACAGTATCATTGATTCCAATAATAATAGCCTTACATTTATGACTCCTAAGACTGCTTGACCTACATGCCGAACAACAAAGGCATTCAAAACAAAAGTAACTCCTCTGCATAATATCTAAAAAGAAAATGATTTCAATTATTTTCTACGTACATCTCGATCCTTCAGAAACATTGATATTTTACCAACTTTCGTACATCAATAACAACGATTAAAGTTCATCGAACAAGGAAACAAAACACGTACAACTTATCAACAAAACTAAACACGTTTTATATTTATAAATATGATGTAAGTTTCCTAATAGATAGAAAACGATATTTCTTGCATCAAAATACAATAGCTTTAACAGTTGTTATATCGATTCAATACCTGAAATATAATATTGAAGGAAGCATTTTCCAAGCTGCTTTTCAAAATATTTTGAGACATTTTTATGTACGATCAAATAAAGACTATAAATCTTTCGAGATTCCCGCCCAAAGGGGTGACGATGAAGTTGAAGGTTATGTGAACACTTTAACAGTAACCTAAAACATCGAGCCGATCATTTTTCGAAAATTTCCTCCGCGCTCCAAATTAATCGGAACATAGCAAATACAAAAGCCAAGAATCTCTTCATACTGCATGAAACGGATTTCATGACGTAATTGCATCAATTTTCTATATATATAATATCTAGTAATTTTCCGCAACGCATCTTCGTCTATTCGAGCTAGTGGAAAATTGTTTTCAAAACAAAAGCTTTTTCCCACCTCGGACGACAGCGGAACCTCAAAATAAGCGAATGAGATTGGGTTAGGTCTCGCTGGTGGACCACCGCAGTAGAGTAAAAAGAGTCGCAGCGAGATCAAACGATGATTTGCTTTGTGAAGTGATGCCATTATGTAATAATGTCCACGTGGTCATTTTACTTTACACCGTTGCTTCGTTTACATGTAGAAAAAAATGTTCAATTTTTAAAGTATGTATTTCTAACGATCGTTCTCATTGATTCGCAAAATGTTGCCCTACGATGACCAAACTCTCGTTTAAACGATGAATCGTTTTACGTATCATTGATTAAACGAACCGTTTAATTTTATTTCATAATTATATTTTAAATATCAACACCATTGTTGCGACGATGTTGATGCGGTAGAAAGATAATCGTAACTAACCAAAAATGTTACAAGAGACAAATAATTCAACAAACAGCGCGGGCGCAAAAAATGTTTTCCTCACGTCGTTGATCGTAAGTAAATGAATTTTTGTATCGTAAATATATATAATTGATTAGTACGCATGCTTCAATCGCCAACACGATTGATTACACATT
>SMSQ01021877.1:0-24531 GCA_019453375.1 Ctenoplectra terminalis | reverse complement strand
GGCATCTTGATGCTAAATATTCGACTCCACGCAAACTGTGGGAGTCAGCAGGTACTAATCTGTGTTTTTTTAAAATCAAAATGTCAAAATGGGAAATCTCACCGATCGGTCGGGCACGGATTTTCTTAAAAATGGGGAGATCTACCTGGTCGGCGAAGTGACGCAGAGGACAAGTTGTTCGCGCCTACGCTCATCTGTCGCCTCGGATTAATATTCGCGTCAAGGTTATCCAGTCGCAGGTTACCGCACGGTCGAATAAATCAACGATATCGATCGTCATTGGCACCGCTGCGGAATCAAACTCGTTACGTTGTACCTGTCCAGAAGTCGAGGAACGCTTAACTTTGCTTCTCGTTGACTGGTAGGCGATTAGGCGAGCCGAAGATGAATACCTTCGCGATAAAGCTCGTGACAGGTGTATCAGATTATACTTCGTGTGATCGAACGAACGTTTGGCAAATGGTATATCATACGGTGTGGTTATAATGACTGAGCATTAGCGATTCGAACGGTGGGGAAACAATGTGGTATCGGAGTATCAGAAAGTTACGAGGTGTAGATTGTTGTCTATTGTTTGTACAAACAGAGGGAGGTTGGTTTAGGGAGGTAGATACACTGGGGGAAAATATTGAGCCATCCGATACACTGTGTTTCATAAATAAATATAACGATGTTTGTAAGTTTATTATTTTTATTCGCTACGATTAATTTGAGACCAAACGGATACATTGCGTGTGAAATAGGTGTGAAGCGGTAATAGTTGGCGCTGTGATCTTATTTTTGTTCGAATTTAATCGTAATACGTAATTAAAGTTTAAAGGCTTCATAATGGTTTTAGAAACGTGAAATGTAATATGAGTAGGTATTATTATGGACTTGAATTATTTCTAAAATGTTGTCTGGAATATTTTTTCTTAGGTTGTTTGATTAGTCAGCTAACGGGTTAAAAATTGTGGTATAAACAAATGAAAATAAAAGAAAAATAGGAATCAGATATATTTTTCTTAATAGAATAAGTCCGGGATAGTTCGATCACTTTTTGGAAAGATATTATTGCATTGTTGGTTTTTTACATTTTTGTGGTTATTGAGAAAATTAAAGCAGCACATAAGTAATTTATAATACATATAAATCATACTTCCCGATATATTAAAATATTAATTTCTTTCTGTAATCAAGAAATACCAACATTGCAAATGGACGGTCTCACTCGGATGTTTGGGTTAGAGCGTCCACCCATTACAAAAACCAAAAAATATAGCTTATACAAAATATAATACAAGAGAAAAATAATTGATACGTTTCTTTTTCTTAAATTTTCCACATAAATCGCAAACGTTCTCATGTTCACAGCATCCATCGCGAAATCAACGTTCTTACACACCTAACCCGATCCTCGTTTGCAGAGGTTTCCAAATAATTTTCTTTACTTTTACTTTCCAGTACGCGCGTAACTTTAAATATAATTTATAATATATACAGTTCTGGAACAATTTTCGGCACGAGAATAATAATAAGCCGATTTATTTGTTTTATTCCGAGATATTAATACTGACCGGTCTCTCCCGGTGGTCCAACTATCCCAGACTTATCTTATTCAATATGACTAACTCCGTATCTCACTTTTTTTGATTCCACTTCTCCATTTAACTTATTTTCCAAAGTGTAACGTGCATACTCATTCATAAATTTAAACGGAACGCTGCTTATGTATTCAGCGGTTTCATCATTTCTGCAAGATCGTCGACCCTTATCCCAGCAAACATTCCTCACAGAAGACCGCTAATCTTCGTGTAAATCTTCAAGATTCCACAAGTTTGCAAGTAGTTCCGCCGTTGGTCGGTGGTAAACGTAAAAAGCGGGAACAAAAGTCGCGAACGTTCGAACGAAGCGGTTACAGTGGTATCCGTGTCCTTTTGAGGAACGACATAACGCGCGACGAGGCGCGCGATCCGCGATGAAAAGCGACGATCCATGATTCCAGTCTCCCACCCACGCAGCCCTGACATAGTCGACAAGACCGTTTTGTTTCAACGAGCAATTTATCTGTTCCCCGCCTCTCGTAACGCGAATATCCTGAGGCCACAACGATGCACAGGGCATCGGCGACGCGCTGCGTCACCGGCGAAATTGCGGATCGTTGTTGACGATGCACCATTGAATTATTTTTGGAGCGAAGACACGTAGGAGGTGGTTCTAAGGTGATTAACCAAGACCAAGATGCTGTAGAAAGCTGTTTATTCTAGGTCTCAATACTCGTGAAGTTAACAGCCAACTGTTCTACGCGAAAGGCACTTTGGGTCTGGTCTCGCTGGTCGAGAGACACAGGCCAAGCCATGAACAGACCCAAAACGCCTACGGATGCTAGAAGTATTTGTAATAAGTTGCATTCTTATGGGTTGAATAAAATTTGGTATTGGAAGCTTGGGAAAAATTGATCTTCGAATAGACAAACGTTAAATCGTAAAATGCTCCATATTAGGCATCCGAGAGAGGCGAAATTGTTTTACGAGCCCTCTTCGGAAAAACCTTCACACCTGGACACCACGCGCGCCTGACCCAAGTGAACGGGACCAGATACTGTTATTTTTCAAACAATAGGACAAAATTTATAAACATTTTCCCACTTTCACCAAGTCGACACTTCCCACCCTGGCTACATTAGACACACCCATAGGAAAAATCATCCAATAGAAAATACAATCTACCCACTCCGTGCACACTGAAAACCTAATCACAGCGGAGACAACATTTATAAAAGACTATACACGAACACTCAAGAGACGTTAAAAAATCATCAGAGATTCAAAAAACCATCAAAGACATTCGATCAAACATTAAAGACATTCATCGAGCAGACACTCTTTCGAGACACAATCCCAATTTTGTACATCAGGCAATCTTTACGAGGTAAAACAGTGAATACAGTCCACTTAAGTTTGTAAAAAGGATTTCAGTCAGGCCACAATCTCTGATTGCAAAGCCCGCGTCATTCAATCGTCGCGAACCAAACAGTCGATGCTGTGACGCACAACAGAAAACATTTAACAGTTACGCTGGAGACTGATATTATTATATTATATATATTAGGAATTTTGTGGTATATAAAAGGTAACTAGATATGCGATTGTGAATTTGAATGAAGAAGAAAATGAAGTGGGTTTTAGGGAACTTGGGTTTAGTAGCTAATCAGACCGATGGATGTAAGATGTGACTCGATACAGTATTAAAGGTGTCACTACAGTAACACAGTAATCAAATTTAATAATGCGGTGATAACTAAAGAAAATTAATTTTTTCAAATATAGATACATCAGTTTGTAACTTTTAAGTCACACGGTCCCATAGAGTGTTAACATTAGAACTACAGGCGATTAAAGTAGACTTATTCGTACTGAAAAAAATCAAAATGGTAGATGTTTAATACAATACCTTTAATACGAGGTAATTTTGTTGTATATTATTTATAATTTTTTTCTTTCCACAAAAAGTCACAGAAAATTCCCCAAAATGCACCACTGCGAATGTATAAAATTTCTATAAGAAATTATGAATCAATAATTTTGAAAGATTGATAAACTCTTCCACATCCAGCGTCAATAATCGATCCTGATGAACAGGTACTTGTATCCCTGAAAAAAAAAGTAAACTAAAATTTTTATGCAAGTTGAATAAGGTGAAACTTAAACCGCTACTTCGATACGATATCCAGTATCTCGCGTGCGAAGTATTTTAATTCTAGTTGCACAACAACTTCTCTAATCTTCTCCGAAAAAGACTAAACAAGTGTTGCATAACGACGAGAGATTTTACTAATTCAGCCACCCATAACTATCATTCTCTTAAGATACCAAAAAGAAAAGAAAAAAAAGAAGAAACATTTCGTCATCGTAAATACACCTCTGATCTCATCGCGAAGAATCGTTAAACGCGTGTTCGCTTTTTGATTATGACATTTCGCGGTGAATCGCCCACCACGATCGACCCTCATCTCTCGAAGATACGATCGACCGGCGATAATGATCGGCCACGTGGGCGAGGAAACAAGTCCGCCGGCTTCTCGGCTCGAAAACGCGAAGAGGGCTCCCATCGAGGCGAGTTTACACGAAGAGAAGACGAGGCTGTCGGCCTCGCGTTAGCGTTTATCGCACGCGAACGAGCGTGGAACCGGTCGGTACTTGAAGGAGCCGCATCTCGCGCGGCGATGTTTCAGTTTCTCACGTCATTGCAGCGTGACAGCTGGCCAAAAAAAGAGTGCACCCACGGGCATTAATTATTCCGACTCTCGTTTCCGACCACGGGAATTACGTTCCGGTTGTTGGGAATATTATCGTCGATTCTGTACATCGCTCTTTCAAACGTGAAAGTTAATTTTTGTTTCCTGCTCGGTTATTTATGACCGGTACTACCGAACCGATCGAAATGACTGGTTTGTAATTTCTGGTAGAAATTTGATTTTTGAGAAACACATTTTTCATGATTTTTCTCTTCTTTCTTTTTTCTAATAAATATACATTAAGAATTCTTGTCATTGAGACACGTATTTTTACAAATACCTATAATTTTGATTCCTTTGGTACAAATAAGTTTGTTCTGATAATTCTGGTGTTAAGTTGACGAGGATAGGTAATAATTTGGATAGTGTTTTGTTTAGCTTGGAAAGATATCATGGAAAAAATATAATGGAGGTAATGGATTCATAGTATTCTATATTTTGCAACTTGATATTTTAGCATACCACGTACAATAAATAATTAAACGTAGAGCTATTAACCCTTAGCACGCGAGAGATGACTCTCACTCACCACTTGGATTGATGCAGAGACTCGAATCGCGAATAATATAATTATTTTATTTCAAATTTTCGTATATTTTTGTATTATACAAGACCTAATATTGAATCTTGGTAATTTTGCTTCCTGCGATATTTTAAATCGGCACTCGTCAAGATGCAATCGTTGTTTCTCAGGACAAGTGTCGCAAAAATGTGTCTTTCGAGTGCAAAGGGTTAACAATCTGTCGAAGCTGTTAAATTGAAACACTTTATATTGTCTCGCTATCTCTATGAAATAATATTTTTCTCTCGTTGCATTCCTTTTATTTTCTCATATAAAGAAAAGAAATAGAAAAGGTTCGATCAATCTCAAACTATTTCTAACATATTTTTCCTGCACGTTTCATAACATTCGCTTCTCTTTTTTTTCTTTTTTTTTTTTTTATAAATCCTTTCGCTACGAAGGACGCGCACTCACGTCGCGATAAAACAGACGCTTGTTTATGAAGGGCGCACATACGGTGTATACTCTAAACAGCAGGTAAACACGCGCTGTTACACGCCGGAAAGTCAGCGTAAAAACGCGGAAGCGAGCGAGCTCGCACGGTCCTTGCGTTTAGCGTAAATCGCGAAATGTAAATGCAATCGTAAAACCTACAAATTTCACCGCAGCGGAAGAATAGAATTATCACGCTTCCGTGGCTGTGAACCAAAAAAAGTATCAAAAAGGGAAAGAAAATTATTCAAATTTAGAATCGTTCTTCGGAGCCTTTATATTGAATCATAATCGTCATCAGTGAAACTAAAATTCGCTGCGTCGTTAAATAGTAACGGGATGTAAAAATGTCTCCGGGAATAGATTTAATATTTTTAATCTTTATCCATTTTTCTGTAAGAAATAAATTTACAAGGAATGTTACGAACTTGACGCACGCCAATTTTAACCCTCTTTAGCCCGAATTTTGTCTGCTTGTCAGAGAAAAAATTACGACTGTTTACAGTTTTTCACTTTGACTTAAAAATTCTTAAACTAATAATTGCTATAGATGAATCGTGGTATCGCTACAGTAATACGGTAATCAGATTTAATAGTACAGCGATGACTGAATGAAATGAATTTTTTAAAATATAGATGCATTTGTTTGTAACTTCTATGTCGCACAAAACCATAGAGGATTAACGAGATTTTTATATGATATAGACCTGGAAAAAGATTTTATACGCGTTATTTTTTATATTCACCATCGTTTATATTGAAAAAGCGATATCAACCCTTGTGGCGCGGATAGAATTAATTCATCGACGAAAGACGGCGAAATATTTTCCCATTCTTCGCGTAGCTTTGCTTCAAAGTCCTTTTTATTTGTTAAACTATATCATAGGTTCTTAAACTGTGGTCCGCGAAACAATTTTGAAATTAACTTTACATCCTCAACTTTTCGCTTTTATTCAAATAACTCATTTAAAAAAAAAAAAAAATCGCACATGGTATAGACTTTTTGTACTTGTTGTCACTTAACTAGTTATTAACCCTTTGACTGCGTCACATCAATCGTTGTGTCTAACATAAAACGTTATACTGATTGACAAAAATTTAAATTTCGTTCACATTGGTGCTTAATATTTTTATTTTACGAAATATGTATGAAATATAATATTCACTTACAAAGTAAATATAAGCAGTTTAGCTAGATTAGTTTAGAAAGACAGTATATGTTATAGTTAACAAAAAATTTAGAGAGCGTATATATACGCCTTTCGTACATCTTGGTGGATCTTCGAGAGCGAATACATACGTCTTTCGTAGTCAAAGAGTTAATATAACTAAACGATAATTGGTAAAAATTTAATTATTTTCATTCAACTGCAAATACGGAAAAATAAATAAAACAATGCAATTTTTTGCACTATTGCTACTATTGCGCAATATTTATTACAACGTATTGCCTATGATATCATTGAGCCAGAAAATCGAAATAAATAGAAAGATCGAAATAAAATGTCTAGAGTTGGGATGGTGTCCGCAAAAAAAATGTTGTTCAAGAGGGTGTCCACGGACTACACAACTTTAAGAACCCCTGAAATTAAAAAAAACTATATTCCACATTTTCGACTTCGTATGAAATTGCATTGCACCAAAGTATCTATATTTTCATCCATTTTCCGATTTTCATTACCAACATAAGTGTACGCCGAATTCTCCGACAATATTCCCATAAAACAAACAAAAGACAGAGGTGGCAGAAGAAGACAGTCGGAAGAAGGGATATAAAAGTAATAACGCTTCATTTCACGAGTCAGTAAATTCTAATCGACGATCGTTAATCGTTCATAGGCGGAAGTCGAGCGTGTTCCGCGTCGCGTTTTATTCCCCCGTTCATCTCTCTTTCTTTCACCCCGATGGAAACCGAACAGACGCGTGCAGGGCCGCCCTTAAGGATCCCCAAGACGCGCACTCGAATTCACACGGACCGACGCTCTTTTGATTTCGATCCCTTTCCTCGTCCTCCTGCAAAAATTCCTCGCGAGAAGACCGCCTTCGCCGCCAACGATTCCACGGCTTTTCCACGGTCCGCTTGTCGCTTGGATCTCGAGGAAAGGCGCGGTGTGGGTTGCGGTTGAAGGAAAAAGAGAAAGAACAGGCTCGATGTCGTATCAAGCTGCTCGACTGAAGGTCCACTCGAACGCGTGTGCTTCAACGGGTCCCGATCGTGAAGAACGACCGGCTTTTCGTGCCTCCTTTCTCTTTCTTTTTCTCTCTTCGTTCGCTCTTTTCTCTCTTTCATTTACCAGGTGCCTCGTCGACTCGCGGCCGCAGCACATAAATTCTAATGGGAAACGAATTAAGCTCTGCCCCGTTTCCCCCTTGGACTCTTGCCGCGCTTCTGTTCTCTTCGGCGAGAACGCTTTTCCAACATGAATGGAAGGATATATCATTCGATTACCGCAGCCCGCAGAGCATGCTTCTCCTTTTGCTCTCGTTTCTTCGAACGCTCTTTCCTTCGCTCGTTGCTTATATTCCGGCAAACGAACGCCCATTTTTTTCATCTTCAGGCATTATCGGCTCGTTAAGCGAGTTATTACGAGCAGCCAATCGTTTATCGGCTCTTCTCGTCCCCTTTTCGATGCTCGTGCTTGCTCCATTGTACGGTTCAGACGATTCGTTTGCACTGTGCGATGGGAGAGTCGTTGTCTGAAGAATTTATGGTCTCTGATTGGGCTGTGCGAGAATGGTGTTGTGGTTTTCGACATTCCGTGCTGGGATAAACGTTTTGGTAGAAGTTTGAACGCGTGTGAGAAAGTTATGTAGGGATATTAACGCGTTAAACGCTGAATTTTTTGTCTAGTCGTTGATTGTCGAGGATCAACGGTATCGACTTAAAAAAACAATACTTGTGTATAATTGATTAACTCCGTATGGGACCGTATGACTTAAATGTTACAAACTGATGTATTTATATTTAATAAAATTAATTTTGTTTAGTTATCACCGCGCTATTAAATTTGATTACTGTGTTACCGTAGCGACACCACGATCTATCTACAGTAATTATTAGTTTAAGAATTTTGAAATCAATATATTTTCAAATCAATAATTATACATTGCAAAATATAAAATATCAAAATTTTCAAATCAACAATAATACATTGTAAAATATAAAATATCATGCATCCATTAGTTATTAACCCTCTATGGGACCGTGCGACTTAAAAGTTAAAAATTAATGTATTTGTATTTGAAAAAATTAATTTTCTTTAGTTATCACTGCGCTATTAAATTTGATTACTGGATTACCGTAACGACACCACGATCCGTCTACAGTAATTATTAGTTAAACATTTTCAAATCAAAGTGAAGAACTGTAATCAATCGCAATTTTTTCTCCGATAAGCAGAAAAAATTCGGGCTATAGATTAACAGGATTTATTAAAATATGTTAAACCAAGATACGACTTTTCTTCGCAAGCTGTTACAATTTTCTTCTTAAATTCTTCGCTAATTTTCGACCAAATGTTTTTTAATTCGTAGCACAGTGCACAGTCTAATAGAAAATTGACCGAAATCAGCGCAGCGCTTAACGTGTTAAATTAGAAGAAAGTAGAACTTGTGTTGAATTCCTGGCATATTGGTCTTTTGCATTTGTTTTATTCAAAAGTGTAGCAAAAAATATCTTTGCTCCACGAAAGACTTATTTCTGTTGACCATCGTGGACCACTTATGATACAGATTACATAAAATTTATTAGAAGCTATGTTAATAAATTAAAAATGTAAGTGATAGATCGTTTATTTCAGTAAGTTCAATTTTTATTTTATTTTCAATTATTAATCCTTTGAGTGGTGAGCAATTTTGGGAGATCGGAGCATTTCACGAATCGCGTATTAACGTTGTCACTTTTATTAATTAGCAACATCCCCCGTCTCGGTTTCGCTCGAGNAAGACTTATTTCTGTTGACCATCGTGGACCACTTATGATACAGATTACATAAAATTTATTAGAAGCTATGTTAATAAATTAAAAATGTAAGTGATAGATCGTTTATTTCAGTAAGTTCAATTTTTATTTTATTTTCAATTATTAATCCTTTGAGTGGTGAGCAATTTTGGGAGATCGGAGCATTTCACGAATCGCGTATTAACGTTGTCACTTTTATTAATTAGCAACATCCCCCGTCTCGGTTTCGCTCGAGTTATTAACGTGACTGATTTATATTCATTAAAATTATCTTTTAAGATAACATATATCCGTGGTAATCCGTGGCAATCCGTATACACGCGGGTCACTTGGTCCGAACAGTTCTACGTACGAGAAAATTTACATATTGCGTGTTAATAACGCGTTTTTGAGACATGCTACATAGCCTGTGTCCGTCCTAGAGTATTTAGGAATAACGTTTTAAAGTTTGAGGAAGATCGGTTCGGTAAAATCGAAAGAAAGTCTTTAAAAACATAAAAATCGGCTCTCTTTTTTTATTTAGTGTAATTATAAATTTATATTTATTTAGAATGTTTAACCAATGATTTATTACATTTTCTCCAGAGCGATAGCAAGTCGTGTAGCGTTAAATTGCATACTTTATATCGTGTTTTTATTATCTTTCGGCGAATTATCGTGAACTCAGCCTTCGTTCTCGAGTCAACAATCATAAACGATTTAACGCATTAAGTACCGTGAATATGAACGATGATCATGGTATTTTTTCAATGACGACGCAGGGGTCATCGGTAATTGGTACCATCGAACTTGGTTAAAAGATTTGCGACAACCGAACTCTGATATTTATAATCTTTGAATCAGCGCGAACACCACAAGAATAATATAAAGTTATATCGAACGATTAATGTATATGTGGCTGAATATTAATGGAAAATTAAGAGTCTGAATTGATACGGAACGAACTTCGGAAACTTTAACTTCTCTTTGGTTATAATATAGAATTTCCGATTCATTGAACCGTTTCTACATCGTAACTTGAAAATTATGATTCAATTTGATCTTTGTCGTCAGATATTCATGGAAATGTTTGATAAATGCTTCGTTCTATTTCTTAGATCGATTGAATAACAATGTATTCTGATCTTTAAGAAATTTATGTTTCAAATTACAACGTTGGTAATCATTTATAATAATTAACCACGTATAATCTGAATTTTGTTTGCTTATGGGAATAAAAAATTACAATTCGTTACAGCTTTTCAGTTTGATTTGAAAATATTCGGACCAATGGTTGCTATAAACGAACCGTCTAGTGTAGTACATATATCAAGGAAATATAGCACAGTTATAACTAAATAAGATATAATTTTGAAAATATAACTAATTAATAAATATAATTTTGAAAATATAACTAATTAATAAATATAATTTTGAAAATATAACTAATTAATAAATATAATTTTGAAAATATAACTAATTATTAAATATAATTTTGAAAATATAACTTACATGGCGCTACAGAGGGTTAAGTAAATTTAAAAAACAGAAATGAAGCAAGAGGATTTTAAAGGGAACTATAATCTTCGACGTACGTAGATGTCGCCACTTACCAGACTCACTTTATCCTCGTTCACGCCGATCCACTTCACGCTATCTAATCTTTGCAATACATATTACGTTCTTAAAATTCAAATGCAAAGTAGCAAAGTTAAATTAATTGTGAAATATTTAAAATAATTCGTAACTCTCGGTAGCAATTTTTTTTTTTTTTTTGTTAACCCTCTATAGCCGGAATTCTGATTGGATATAAGAAAGAAAATAAAATAAATTAGTTTTAATAAAGTTTCTCGTTTTAATTTGAAAATTTTTGAACCACTAACTGTTATAAATAGGCTGTCTAATATTAGAATAGTAGTATAATAATAAAATTGAATACCGTAGTGACAAGTAAATAAAGTAAAATTAGAAAAATATAAATACACGAGTATGTAACTTGTAAGTCACACGGTGCAACAGAAAGTTAATCGTACGATGTTTAACAATGACGTTTCTCTATCATCGACCGCTCCCTGACATCAGCCAGTGAAACACGTACGAAACGATAATTCGATCTCGATTTCACCCTATTCCTCGGGCGAGTTACATCGTGGTGCCCGTTGAACTCTGATTCGAACCAGTTCCCCTCCCGTTTCACCCCGTGCAACGAAACGAATCGGCTCTCCTTCCGAGTCCTCGTCGCATAGACGAAGCTAATTTTATTTTCCGCGGTATTTCCTCGCCACGAAATTCGATAGCCGCTACACGAAGAAAGGAACGTGCCACGGATTCGACCAACCCCCATTTTCACCCCTATCCTATCCGCCCTTCAGAATTTCTTTCCCCGCAAGTTGCGTAGCCTCTCTTTATTCCCGTGGCGCGTAAATTGTAATGGGGAACGAATTAAGCTCTTTTTTGCTCCCCCAACGGGAACAAGTCACTCTCGGGAACAAGTCGTCTCTCGAATCCGTGCAGTTTCCATTTTGTCCGCTGAAAAAACGACCGCCCTTGCGCCATTCTGCACGGTTTAAGGCAACTGGCTGCCGAGAAGGAAGAAATCGAGAGAAAACAGAGACAGCTCGATCATATCGAGGTGTACAGAGGTGATGGTGAGCGTTTCGATGTGCACGTACCCATACATACGCACGTGTACACACCGATGTAGGCGCATGTACATTGGAACGCGTGCAAGGGCGTGTACGCGCGCGCGAAAATCCACGTAGACGAGGGTAAAGGGAGAGAAGAATGAGCACGAGGGTAAAGAACAACCATAGCAGCCGCTATTGCCTCCCTTCCATTCCTCTAACCTTTCTCGAAACCACCTCCCTCACCCAACCACGGTTCACCTCACCCTATCTCGAGCTTTGGCCAGGCAACGCTACCACCATCGTTTCCCTCCTCTGGCTTCCAATTAAAATCGTTTCGTCCATCACGGCCCTGCGTTCCCTTTCTCTCTCGCTCCGCCACGTTTCTCCACCCTCTCGCCTGTTCACTCTTCGTGCTCTTGTGCAACGACGGCAGACCGACCTTTCATTTTTCAAGATTTTCCTCCTCTGACGCCGGCCAGTCGACCGGGGAATCGGAAAGGGAGGTCGAGAGGACTTTGCGCCTGGGTCACTCGGGGATGAAAGTTTACGCGCGCCGCGCTTCTTGACGCGCTCGTCAATGGGAGGCACGTTCTCTTGCTGCTTTTCGGGGGCCGCTTGATCGAGGGAACGTCTTTCTGTCAGGGTTCGAGATTGATTTTTATGGAACTGTTGGAAATTGAATGTCTCGAGTATTTTCGGAGAAATTAAATTCGTGAATTGTAATTCTGTGAATTATTTGCTACCTTTGTTCTTGGTTCAGATGTAATGGAAATTATGGGTGTACATATTTTGGTAATTGGACGAATTATGTTCTGCTAAGAGTTCGTGGAAAGGTATAAAAAAATGCTCGTTGAGATATAATTGAAATTCTGGGTATACATATTTTGTTAATAGGTGGAATTATATTCTGCTAAGAGTTTGTTGAAATTCATAAAAAGGTCTTCGTGAGAAATTAATATTATGATACCGAGAAATAAAATTTTGGTAGACACTGGTATGGAATTAAATTTCTGAGAATCTTAATCCATCATTTTCTTGAAGTACAAATAAGTATAAATTTAATTTAAAAAAGCAGATCGCTGTATAATATTGTTTTACATTTTAAAATTTCTTTCCACAATTTCTAATAATTTTCAAGTGACAAAAGAAAGAAAAAGAAATAAATTCCATGGAATTCTTCGAACCCTTCTGTTCTGATTAAAAATTTTATATCATTTGATAAAAGATTGCATTAATTTTCCATTTTCACTTTTCGGAGAATCGTACGATTTATAAAAAATCGTCTCAACTTTCGTTGAAAATCCACCAAGATTTTCAGCGCAATCGAAATATCCTCGTTAGTTCGATCGACCGCTCATTAATGTCACCCTTGCTGCGATTCGTTGAGTGGTCCGCATTTAGGTAGTTAGCAGGGACAAAGGTTGGTTTTGCGCAATATCAAGTTCAACCAATTTCGATGGAAAAATCATTCTCCTTTTGTGATGGTTTCATTCGAACGAGCAGCTCTCGATAGCGCCACTTTAGGCAGCCCGGTATATTTCATCGAAACGCAATTCAATTACGGCAAATTGATATAGTAGCTGCGCGTCGTGCTGCCGGCAAATTTTCACGAGAACTTTGGAATACTAACCGATCAACCGTGCTCGCGATATTATTATACAACTAAATGCCGTGGTGTCACTCGGCCCGTAAATTATTGGTCGTCCGTGAATTCTCAGGTGGTTCTCATTAATTTCGAATTAGAACAGGAACAATGCTTACGCATCGTGTACAACAATTTTCTTTTGGTATCTGTTAACACTAGAACTATCGAGGCGGTTAACACGACTGGTCCGGGTTAGGTTATATTTTCTTAGGCATAATTTTCTTCCAAGATTATGTTTTTAATTAAATTCTATATTTTCATCGATTAAAACACTTCTTTTATTTTTAAAATAAAAGGAAATTGATCAAATGAATAAGAAATGGTAAACATTTACACTTCTCTTTTTTTATTTTCAAAACAACACTGTTGTGCGTCACATTAAAACACTTCTTTTATTTTTAAAATAAAAATAAATTGACCAAATGAATAAGAAATGGTAAACATTTATAATTCTCCTTTTTTTATTTCCAAAACAACACAGTTGTGCGTCAGATTAAAGCACTTCTGTTATTTTTAAAATAAAAGTAAATTGACCAAATGAATAAGAAATGGTAAACATTTATACTTCTCTTTTTTTATTTTCAAAACAACACTGTTGTGCGTCAGATTAAAACATTTCTTTTATTTTTAGAATAAAAGTAAATTAACCAAATGAATAAGACATCGTAAACATTTATAATTCTCATTTTTTATTTCCAAAACAACACTGTTGTGCGTCACATTAAAGCACTTCTTTTATTTTTAAAATAAAAGTAAATTGACCAAATGAATAAGAAATGGTAAACATTTATACTTCTCTTTTTTTATTTTCAAAACAACACTGTTGTGCGTCAGATTAAAACATTTCTTTTATTTTTAGAATAAAAGTAAATTAACCAAATGAATAAGACATCGTAAACATTTATAATTCTCATTTTTTATTTCCAAAACAACACTGTTGTGCGTCACATTAAAGCACTTCTTTTATTTTTAAAATAAAAGTAAATTGACCAAATGAATAAGAAATGGTAAACATTTATACTTCTCTTTTTTTATTTTCAAAACAACACTGTTGTGCGTCAGATTAAAACATTTCTTTTATTTTTAGAATAAAAGTAAATTAACCAAATGAATAAGACATCGTAAACATTTATAATTCTCATTTTTTATTTCCAAAACAACACTGTTGTGCGTCACATTAAAGCACTTCTTTTATTTTTAAAATAAAAGTAAATTGACCAAATGAATAAGAAATGGTAAACATTTATACTTCTCTTTTTTTATTTTCAAAACAACACTGTTGTGCGTCAGATTAAAACATTTCTTTTATTTTTAGAATAAAAGTAAATTAACCAAATGAATAAGACATCGTAAACATTTATAATTCTCATTTTTTATTTCCAAAACAACACTGTTGTGCGTCACATTAAAGCACTTCTTTTATTTTTAAAATAAAAGTAAATTGACCAAATGAATAAGAAATGGTAAACATTTATACTTCTCTTTTTTTATTTTCAAAACAACACTGTTGTGCGTCAGATTAAAACATTTCTTTTATTTTTAGAATAAAAGTAAATTAACCAAATGAATAAGACATCGTAAACATTTATAATTCTCATTTTTTATTTCCAAAACAACACTGTTGTGCGTCACATTAAAGCACTTCTTTTATTTTTAAAATAAAAGTAAATTGACCAAATGAATAAGAAATGGTAAACATTTATACTTCTCTTTTTTTATTTTCAAAACAACACTGTTGTGCGTCAGATTAAAACATTTCTTTTATTTTTAGAATAAAAGTAAATTAACCAAATGAATAAGACATCGTAAACATTTATAATTCTCATTTTTTATTTCCAAAACAACACTGTTGTGCGTCACATTAAAGCACTTCTTTTATTTTTAAAATAAAAGTAAATTGACCAAATGAATAAGAAATGGTAAACATTTATACTTCTCTTTTTTTATTTTCAAAACAACACTGTTGTGCGTCAGATTAAAACATTTCTTTTATTTTTAGAATAAAAGTAAATTAACCAAATGAATAAGACATCGTAAACATTTATAATTCTCATTTTTTATTTCCAAAACAACACTGTTGTGCGTCACATTAAAGCACTTCTTTTATTTTTAAAATAAAAGTAAATTGACCAAATGAATAAGAAATGGTAAACATTTATACTTCTCTTTTTTTATTTTCAAAACAACACTGTTGTGCGTCAGATTAAAACATTTCTTTTATTTTTAGAATAAAAGTAAATTAACCAAATGAATAAGACATCGTAAACATTTATAATTCTCATTTTTTATTTCCAAAACAACACTGTTGTGCGTCACATTAAAGCACTTCTTTTATTTTTAAAATAAAAGTAAATTGACCAAATGAATAAGAAATGGTAAACATTTATACTTCTCTTTTTTTATTTTCAAAACAACACTGTTGTGCGTCAGATTAAAACATTTCTTTTATTTTTAGAATAAAAGTAAATTAACCAAATGAATAAGACATCGTAAACATTTATAATTCTCATTTTTTATTTCCAAAACAACACTGTTGTGCGTCACATTAAAGCACTTCTTTTATTTTTAAAATAAAAGTAAATTGACCAAATGAATAAGAAATGGTAAACATTTATACTTCTCTTTTTTTATTTTCAAAACAACACTGTTGTGCGTCAGATTAAAACATTTCTTTTATTTTTAGAATAAAAGTAAATTAACCAAATGAATAAGACATCGTAAACATTTATAATTCTCATTTTTTATTTCCAAAACAACACTGTTGTGCGTCACATTAAAGCACTTCTTTTATTTTTAAAATAAAAGTAAATTGACCAAATGAATAAGAAATGGTAAACATTTATACTTCTCTTTTTTTATTTTCAAAACAACACTGTTGTGCGTCAGATTAAAACATTTCTTTTATTTTTAGAATAAAAGTAAATTAACCAAATGAATAAGACATCGTAAACATTTATAATTCTCATTTTTTATTTCCAAAACAACACTGTTGTGCGTCACATTAAAGCACTTCTTTTATTTTTAAAATAAAAGTAAATTGACCAAATGAATAAGAAATGGTAAACATTTATACTTCTCTTTTTTTATTTTCAAAACAACACTGTTGTGCGTCAGATTAAAACATTTCTTTTATTTTTAGAATAAAAGTAAATTAACCAAATGAATAAGACATCGTAAACATTTATAATTCTCATTTTTTATTTCCAAAACAACACTGTTGTGCGTCACATTAAAGCACTTCTTTTATTTTTAAAATAAAAGTAAATTGACCAAATGAATAAGAAATGGTAAACATTTATACTTCTCTTTTTTTATTTTCAAAACAACACTGTTGTGCGTCAGATTAAAACATTTCTTTTATTTTTAGAATAAAAGTAAATTAACCAAATGAATAAGACATCGTAAACATTTATAATTCTCATTTTTTATTTCCAAAACAACACTGTTGTGCGTCACATTAAAGCACTTCTTTTATTTTTAAAATAAAAGTAAATTGACCAAATGAATAAGAAATGGTAAACATTTATACTTCTCTTTTTTTATTTTCAAAACAACACTGTTGTGCGTCAGATTAAAACATTTCTTTTATTTTTAGAATAAAAGTAAATTAACCAAATGAATAAGACATCGTAAACATTTATAATTCTCATTTTTTATTTCCAAAACAACACTGTTGTGCGTCACATTAAAGCACTTCTTTTATTTTTAAAATAAAAGTAAATTGACCAAATGAATAAGAAATGGTAAACATTTATACTTCTCTTTTTTTATTTTCAAAACAACACTGTTGTGCGTCAGATTAAAACATTTCTTTTATTTTTAGAATAAAAGTAAATTAACCAAATGAATAAGACATCGTAAACATTTATAATTCTCATTTTTTATTTCCAAAACAACACTGTTGTGCGTCACATTAAAGCACTTCTTTTATTTTTAAAATAAAAGTAAATTGACCAAATGAATAAGAAATGGTAAACATTTATACTTCTCTTTTTTTATTTTCAAAACAACACTGTTGTGCGTCAGATTAAAACATTTCTTTTATTTTTAGAATAAAAGTAAATTAACCAAATGAATAAGAAATGGTAAACATTTATAATTCTCTTTTTTTATTTCCAAAACAACACTGTTGTGCGTCACAGCGTCGACGGTTTGGTTCGCGACGATTAAATGACGCGGGCTTTGCAATCAGAGATTGTGGTCTGACTGAAACCCTTTTTACAAATTTAAGTGGACCGTATTCACTCTTTTACTTCGTAAAGATTGCCTGATGTACAAAATGCTTGCTTTGTTGACGCGTGACTACGAATTCGGATTGTGTCTGGAAAGAGTGTCTGCTCGATGAATGTCTTTAATGTTTGATCGAATACCTTTGATGGTTTCTTGAATCTCTGATGATTTTTTAATGTCTCTTGAGTGTTCGTGTATAGTCTTTTATAATTGTTGTCTCTGCTGTGATTAGGTTTTTAGTGTGTACGGAGTGGGTAGATTGTATTTTCTATTGGATGATTTTTCCTATGGGTGTGTCTAATGTAGTCAGGGTGGGAAGTGTCGACTTGGTGAAAGTGGGAAAATGTTTATAAATTTTGTCCTATTGTTTGAAATATAACGGTATCTGGTCCTGTTCGCTTCAGTTAGGCGCACGTGGTGCCCAGGTGTGAAGGTTTTTCCGAACAGAGCTCGTAAAACAATTTCGCCTCTCTCTGATGCCTAATCTGGAGCATTTTACGATTTAACAAACATTAAGTCCTTTGAAACTTAAAAAAGTTTACCAGTGCAAAGGGTTAAAACACGAGAAATTTCGTAAACAGTCCTCAGTGAAAGCAAACGTTGTAATAGTATTTAAAACCTGAGTAGAAAAGTTATTTTAAAATATACGATTAGGAAAAAAATAGTATTTAGGCTGAATTCGTGATATTTTTATGTCTGGATGCATCTATTTTATTTAACTGGTTATATTGTCCTGCTGAAAGTTCTATTTCCGTTCTAGTGCCCCGCGGGTCTTCGATAGTCCACGCGGGGCACTCAACGTATTAATATTAACACTTTATCTACTGAAAGCCTATTAATAGCCTTTGCGATGCCAACGTTTGTAAACCAGCGGGTTAAGTGTTAACTATTAGTCGGTTCGTCGTTTTCTGTTTAATTTTTAATTATATTTCGCGTCCACTTGTTACTAACTGTATAACAAGCTCTCTGCATCCTTAAAAATTTCAGAAATTTCCACCGGACCGATACTGGCGACAAATTCGCGACTCAGTTAATTGTTAGCCATTTAACTGTTTCGATCTCTTTGTAAAATGTGTATCTAAATTGTATGGAACAAATTAACGTCACGATCGTTATTTTACCCCAACTGGTTCGTTTTTAATAAGCTACTTCCAGAATCTGTATCGAATTTCCCTTAATTTTCATACTTTTATATTTACTAACATATATACATTGATAAAAATCGATGAAATTTATTCTTAATCAATAAGAATGTGTTTTATATTATCAAACTGAAAGTAACTGAGCAAGAGTCTCGAGTCCAGCTCGACATAGGAGTGCAAAGGGTTAACACTTTAATGATCGGTTCATTCGAGCGCGGATACATCGCTAATACCGGCTCGGTTTTGGTTATCGTGCGAAGATATGAGCGCTTATTCTTGCAACTCTGTTTTTAAATCGAAATTCGTGAGAATGGTTAGCACATCGTTTCTCCTATTGTAGGGTAATTGAACTTAATAAAATTTTTTATTTTCATAATGTTAGTAGTAAGCAGCAAGCGGTAGATAAACGTTGGCTGTAAAAAGCCGATTAATAGGCTCCCGGTCGACGAGCGTTGGTTGCAAAAAACCGATTATTAGGCTCCTGGTTGATAAAGTGTTAACATGTTAAACGCCACGCCGATTTTGGTCGACTTTCCGTTAGGCTGTGTGGTGCGATACTAATTGAAAAACATTTGGTCGCAAAATTGTTAAGAATTTAAGAAGAAAATTGTAAAAGTTTGCAAAGGAAAGTCGTATCTTTGTTTAATGTGATTTTATAGAATCCATTAATGAATTATAAGGAATTATTTTTTAAAATTCATACCGTCAGTTCTCGTAAAATCGTAAAATTCGTACTGTCGCTGGGACCGGTGTGGCGCTTAACCCTCTATGGGACCGTGTGACTTGAAAGTTACAAACTGATATATCTATATTTGAAAAAATTAATTTTATTTCGTTATCACTGTACTATTAAATTTTATTACTGTATTACTGTAATTATACCACGATCCATCTATAACAATTATTAGTTTAAAAATTTTCAAATCAAAGTGAAAAACTGTAATCAATCCTAATTTTTTCTCTGATAAACAGACAAAATTGGGGCCATAGAGGGTTAAGCGATGACGAGTATACTGGCCAATAGATACAATTATAGCAAGATCTATAAAAGAGATATCGGTAATGAATAGAACATATCCTAGAGTCTAAGTCCTAAATTATACGTCCAACACGCTTCTGAAGTAGCCTGACACGCGTCGTATTCGATGATAAAGGGACCAGAAATATTCTTTCGATAATATTATCACAGAGGGCCTGCATGCCGCCTGGCTGGATCTACGAGAATATAATTATCTCGATACGAGGCAGGATGTAATTCACATCCTGCGCCAGAAGCCCTTCCGGAAGTACGTTTTCAGTCAGGACACGTCAATTTCTCCTTTTTACAGACACTCTCTCTCTCTCTCTCTCTCTCTCTCTCTCTCTCTCGTTCTCTTCTCTTTTCCTCTCTGGAAAGTTTCGATGTCGAAGTTCGAAACTTTGATCGACTTCGATCGGTTGCTTCGAAAATTTACTGGCCAGGCTCTATTCACGTTATTCGATGGCTCATTTTCGAACAGTCGTTTCTTCGACGTCGTTCGAAATATAAAAGGAAACTTTAATACATAACTTAAAATAGTCTCTTTTGTTTCTGTGGAGATAATTATAAAAGACGCGGTTGATCGCAAGGCTCTATTTATAGTCGTTGCCTATTGTGGCTGTTCGATACGTTGTTCAAAGTGATTAGAGGGTAATTTATTTAAATAACTTTCTCGCTGGATGTGATATAAGGTTGTACTTTTTAATATAAAACAGCAGTTACAGAGAGATAAATAGATATAATTCTCGTGTTTAATTATTCATGGCTCCTTCTACGTTTAGCGCGATATAACGTTACTTAACAGCTTTTTAATTACTGTTTTCCTCGAAATAACTATATTATATTATGATATAATACTTTAAAACATTTATATTTAATCCTTTCGCTACGAAAAACGTACATATACGTCCTCAGAAATGAAGTAATCATTTATTAAAATTGTGCATGGAGATTTTCTACAGCACTGAATTATTTTTATTTTCATTTACATGTGTTATATCATAATTCAATATACAACGTACCTACGTTTTAATATTCATATTTGTGCTATGTTAACCCCTTGCCGTACTTTAGCGAGTCTGACTCGCGATGAAGATTTTAGCCCGAACATGAATATCGCGAGTCAGACTCGCGACAAGATACTTTGGCCAAATATGAATATCGCTGATGAAAACGAGAAGTATCATACCATGGAGGATTTCTAGAATTGTACGTATTTCCTTTTTAGATATTCGTTCAGTTTTATGATTAAATTTTTTTAAATAATATGCCATTTACTTTTAGGCGTAGTATTATTGCATTTCTCAGAGGACCAAACTATTATACATATACTACAATATTATATACAAAATATAATAAGAGATCAAAAATGAGAGATTCAGTTTTATCAAATCTTCTATCTACCGGTATGGTGTCCTAAACCATGTCCTGAGGGTTTTATTGAAAACAAGTTTAAGCGTAATTGTAATTTATTACTACAAGCTACAAACTACTTAATACTTCTTCTCCACACTACTGCTCAAACCACACTGTTCGATCAACTCCCAAATCTACACTGTCCTCTGCTGCACTTTTACCCCACCCTGACCTCTACTTCACTTCCTAATCTCTCTACCTCTCTCACACACACGCACGCGCATACACGCACACACAAACACACTAAACAATTGTCAACTTAAAACTAAGACGGGTATGGTTCTGGCAACCATCACCTCATCCTTGCAGACCGGCTGTGACCTCGAGAGGCCCTACCATAAATCGTAGGCGTTTGCCCACCCTACAATTTTAATCCTTTTAAAATCCATATAAATTAAATATTAATTGACCAATAATTGACAAATATCGCGTTACATCCTGATAAATACCAATAGTTGACAAATACCGCGTTAGTTACATTCTGATAAATATCAACACTAGACCCAGTGTCAATTAACGTGCATGTATATTTTTTCATCGATCTTTATTACTGACTAGAAAAAAAGAAAAAAAAAATTCCAATAGCAACATTTTATACCCAATTCCACGGCACGCATTTTGTATGCAATTGTTTCACCGTGATCTCTATCCTATTACACGCATTCGTTTCGGAATCGCGGTTCCCAGGACAGCACACGAACGTGGACTTACGCAGACGCTCATTTTTTTCCCCCGGCGTAGTCGATATAGTATTAATTCGTTCCGGTTCGAAAGCTAATCCAGACACGAGACTAACCCTTGTCCATTTTCCTCCGTTCCGCTCCCCAAAATACGTCGATTCTGGGCTTGCGATACGTGACCGGGGCTCCGAATCGTTTGCTCACTTTTCCCCTCCGTGCCAACGGTAAATGTCGCACCACGATGTTCCTCCGCGTCGCGTTTTACTTCTGAACGATTTAACACGGCCCACGAATTCGTACAAAAATTAATTCGCCCTCTCCGACTCGTATATTTTATTCGGAGATTTTTATCGCGACTGCTTTCCGAGCACCGTTGCCTCGTCGAACGTTCGTGACTTTTTTTTTTTTTTTTTAAACAACTCGAACGCAACGACGACGGTTTACAATCCCGTTGTTGTCCTTCCATCCCGTAACTGGGGTAAATTGAAGCGTAGCATTGCCGATTCGGGAATTTTTCGGTGCACATTGTTAAGGCACTGTTTCAAGCGCAGCTGTGTTTGAAAAAAAGGAATGAATTCGATTTCGTGCGTTTTGTTTTTCCAAGTTTGTGATTTTTCGAATTAAAGCTCGGGAAAGTTGTGATTTTTATTGGGTATTGCCAACTTTTTAGTTCTGTACGGAACACTGTTTAGGTGTAATAAAAAAATCTACAAGCCTGGGTGAAATGAAAAATTATTTTCTTTTATTTCGGTTGCGTGTTTCAGAAATTTATTCAGCTCGGGAAAGTCGTGATTTTTATTCGGTACTATAAACTTTTTAGTTTTAACTCAAAAATTATGCGTGTTTAAAGCCGAGCGTTTTTGACGACACGTTGGCTTGTACTCGGCATCTGATTTGTCCGCATTCTATCTGGCTTTAGTGTTTCTGGGATAACTAATTTAGGTGAATTTGAGTTGGCTTCGGGGTCGTTTTAAATTCGGTCGGTCAGATTTTTATTTTTTTTAGTTTCTTCGAGCAAATTATGCTCACTGAAAAGTCACCTACACTAGAACTACCGACGATTAAAATAGATTTATTTGTAGCAAAGAAATTAAAATGATGAGTATTTAAAAAAATACTTATAATAAGGGTGATAATTCTTTGTGCATATTTTTTGCAAAAAATTATAGAAAATCCCTAAATATGCGCCGCTGTAAATTTATAAAATTTCTATGAGAAATTACCAACCAGTCATTTTGACTGGTACGGTAGTTTTAGTGTTAAATATATTAAAAACGATAACTTTACATCTGTATAACTTTTGAACGTTATTTCTTAAAATTAAGACTTGCATTTATGATATTCTACGCATAGAAAATCATTAATTGACAAACAAAAAGTCCATAACCTCGTGTCCGTTAACACCAGAATTATCGACGATTAAAGCATACTTCTACCGAAAAAATCATAATGAAAGGTATATAAAAAAATATACAATGCAAGGGAAAGAAAGCTTTTACATTTTTAACAAACAATCACGAAAAATTGCCTACGAAATGCCACAGTCAATTTATAAAATTTCTGTATTAAATTACGAATGGGTCATTTCGACCACTTTGCTAATTCCAGTGTTAACCCTTTGCACTCCGTGCGATTCGTTATCACTGAACAAAAGAAGTTTTATTTCGAACGGAATTACTATCGCTTGTGAAAGTACTTCTTTTTATTCATTTTACAAATATCCTTTTTCCTCTCGTGAACGACACATAAACTTTTAATTTTCCAAATCATCACGGTGTGATATCTTTGGGAATTGAGCGCAATCGTGTTAAAAACAGAATGTCTCCGTAGCGCTATTATATGTCAAAGGAGCCCTAAGGGTTAAAACGTGCTTCAACGATCACTCGCCACAATTGCATACATGTTACTACACCCTGAAACAAGTGCCTGTACCTAAAACCGCGCTCAAAAATCCACTCCACCTTCCCAGAGCCCGTCTCCATAAATCAAGACGGAAGTCTCAAGCGCCTCGCTCCGTACGCTCGCGAAATGGTTCTCCACGCGACAAGCTAATCGTAAGTGCTAACAAGAGAGGCCAATAGCGAGAGACCAATGGTGGTGCGTAGCACACTCTTGTACTCTTAATTCCGATCGAAGACGCGCGCCATACGGAACGAGCGTGGCCGAGAGGGAAGAAAAGCTTCTTCAGGTATATCCTGTTCGAGGGGTGGGTCCGTAGGTTCTCTAATAAATTCCATTAGACATGGGCTCTTGCTCGCAAGGGTCCCGATATTATGTTACGCGTTTTGACGTCCATTTTCAATGGGCGCGCATCCATTACGCGGCCCGGTGCGACAACAACCGTCCTTGCCTGGACTCATTCATCGAAATCCTTTCTTTCTCGGGCCCACTGGGCCACCTCTTCTTTCTCCCTTCCCTCTACACGGTGGCGTTTACGCTGGAAAAGGACCCGAGACGTTGGATCCCTCGGGAGAAGAGGACCCACTAGGCTCAACCAGCCGAGCATAATTCGATTGACGAAACGGGGCGCAGTTCTTCGGCAACGTGCACGTTCTCTATAGCA
>SMSQ01021872.1:0-12828 GCA_019453375.1 Ctenoplectra terminalis | reverse complement strand
AATGTTTCTTTTTTACAGGTAAATTTAATAAAACAAAATATTTCTTTTTTTTATTAGATGATCTAAAAATTTTACACGACACTGTACAACCACTATTATTATTATTTATAAAGTCCATTGCAATATTTCCCGCATTCCTTCGCGTCCCGTCACACGCCCCCAATCTCCCGCCATTATTCACCAACTCCAAACTAGTATCGCTTTCCAGCTTTTCAATATCCTCACGACCGAGGCAACAAAACGAAAAGCAGAAAGGCGAATCAACCGGATACGCGTCGCATAAATAATTCCACGTGTGTATCCTATGGTGTCGAAGATCGCGATATTCCCCCATGGAGAACCCGCGACGAGCGAGCGTAATTAAGTGCGAGCAATTAAACAACGCGTCGCGCGTCCACCTTTTCTCTCGTTTTTCCGCGAAACCAACGTTGAAATCGTCGTGGCGATTAATTGCATTATCAACGATAGTTCCTGGGGGGAGGAGAGAAAAACGACCGATTCACCGAAGAGAAACGTTGGCGCGAGTAAAACGCTTGTCGTTTATTAGAGCATCGCGTTATCGCGTTTCGCGAATCGCCATTATGGTATTGAGTACATAATTGTAGAGCAAACGTAGGCGAATCGGATCATTTTCTCCCGATAGGGAAGAAGCAACAGTGAAAATTTATAAATTCATAATTAACACTCATTTAATTTGAACGTTAATAATCGCCTCGATTCAATTTGAATAAAATTAATTTTAAAAGAATGCAACTTAAACGAAACGATACAAAATTGTATCAACCCTTTGCACTCGGAGTCGTCTCATTTTTATAGGAAAGCGCGCGAACAGAAATCGTTCCATATTTCGGTGTACACCATACTTTTTGATTCGCTGTCCCTTGCCATTTGAAACAGAGAATTTGAAGGAAACATGCGTTTTCTAAAAAAGTTATGCCGACGCAAGTTCATCCACCACAGTGGTCAAAATGACAATTCGAAACAATGATAATTCTTTATAGAAATTTTATAAATTGCCTATGGCAACTCAGAGGCAATTTTCCGTGATTTTCTGTTAAAAATGTAGACAATGCTTTGTTTACCTTGCATTGCGTATTTTTTTATATACCTTTCGTTACGATTCTTTCGGTAGAAATAAGTAAGCTTTAATCGCCGGTAGTTCTAGCGTTAACCCTTTGCGGTCCGAGCCACTTTCGACACTTTAACTTGACTAGTTCTTATTCAATAATACACTGTTAAAAACTGTCAATAATTTGGCTGAATTTTCACATTTTCGTCACCAGTAAGATATCTAGATAGAAAATTTTCCATCGAATAACATTTTAATGCAAAAGAATATGTTTCGTATCCAAAAACTGAAAACAGTGGAACAAAGTAAAACGTCGAGTCTGACTCGACATAAGACCGCAAAGGGTTAATCATTTACAATGTCCGCCGAGAACGGCAAAATTTTGGGTAGAGGCGCGTTTATGATAGATAATGATGCTAACAATGATAGATAAAATATTCAAAGCGCTTATTTGCGCTCTCCGTGTCAGAAAAGCAAACTGTGTTGAGCGCTTATATGCGCTCTCCGTGTTACAGAAGCAAAATTTCTGAGCGCGTATATGCGCCCACGGTAGCCAAGGGATTAATATTAATAAACTCTGATGTCCCCTGATAGGAGACGTTCGAATGGAAAGGGTTAATTTGCGCGCCACCCCATATGTGAATTTAGTCGGAATAAACGAAACTCGTGATTGTGTTGCGGCATTTAATCGTAGAGATCTCTCGAGCGTAGAAACGAACCTTGACCCTCGACAATGCAAAAGTCGATGAGGAAGTCGTATAGCGAAGTGAGAGAAAATACTGGTATACGTACTTTCGCATTGGGAACGAGGAAATAGCTGTTCGACGAAAACTGTTAAGCTTTTCCTCTCGCGCGATGTAATTTTCTTATCAGCTTGCTCTTTAAATTATGAGATAATTATACTTTACGCTATCTGTGGGACGGGATGCGTAAGTGTGTTAACATTTTGTGCATTTTACGATTGGGAAAGTTTGATAATTATGAGCGATCACGAGAGGTTAATATTTGAATCATTTACATGGTTATTAAATTTGAATTTATTTATCGTTAGTATTTCGTTGATTTAATATTGTTACGATTTTGTTTAAAAATAATTGTTACGTTAATGATATTTCTGAGGAAAAGAAAACGAGAAGGAATCGGTGTTGATCGGACGATTGTATTTTTAATGAAAAATAATTGTTGCTATATCAGTGTCACGTGTTTAAAAAATAAAAGAATTGTGATATTATAAAATTATCATGTAAAATAGAATTATTATATATATTATGATATTATAAAAATTTTCTGAAGAAATTTGAAATAAATTGGTAAATATTGAGAGCATTTGATAATTTAATACGCAATTAAAAAATTATATATTTTATATAAAGCGAATTTTTTAAACTACGCAACAATCATGATCGCACGTGCACTAAATTGATAGAAAATAATAATTGCACCGTGAAGTAAAATTAACAGCGACAAGTACTACAAAGTTTACTGGATCCCATTCGTTACTTCGAGAAGTTAAATTTTTACCAATCATTTCTCATCGAGAATAATTTAAGAATCATATCCATAAATTAATCACACATTGTACTGCTACTGCTTATCCGAAGTACGTATCTGAAGTTCTCATAAATTCTCCCATTATCTTTATAACCGTACGACAAACTCATAAAACAGTGGAAATGTTTTTCTATGTGTTTCTTAATTATTTCAATAAAAAATCGTGAATAAATCTTGAACAAATCATAGATAAATCGTGAATAAAAATGATTTTCCACGCGTCAATAGTTTCACACTTCTCCCAATTTATTAAAAAATAAAATCCCGTTCGAAATCGTATCGCGCGGAAACGCGCGACGCGGCGGTCCTAATCTCCGGCTATCAAATTTTCGTTTCTCGGCGATTCTTAATCAAAATCGTCTCGCGTTTCCTTCATCCAAGATTGCCGCGGTGGCCGCCGCTTTTTATTTCTTTCCTGGTTCCACGTGGTTAACCGCGATTCGCCGTCCGGTTCCCATAATCCGAAATTACAGGCGGCCCAGTCTCGCGATGCACGCACGCATTACGTGCATGCATAATGCTTATGCCATGGGGGACCATGCCGATGCAGGCTATCTCCGGTACAAATGCCTTCTGAACGCTTATTAACTCATCGAAACTTTGAAACATTAAAAAAGAAAAAGAGAAAAAAAAAAGGAACAAATGAAAGAGAAAAAAAGAAGAAAGGAAGTGTAAGTTTGGGAAGGATGTTTTTATTTTTGTTCCTTTTTTTGTGTGTGTGTTTTGGTTGTTTGGTTTTAAATTAAAACGTCGAATGGGATAAATGGATAATAGCGGAGAGACGCTCGTTCGGTCGAAGCGCTTTTGACGGAGAGAATGGTGCATTGAATTGAAGAAATTGTGGAATTGTGTAGATAAACTGTTAAATTGGTTTATGGAGTGTTTTTATGGTTTAGAGTTCCCGATGGCGCTCGAGTTGTCTTCTTTTTTACCTATTGCAGTTGTTTTAGGACGGTTCGAAGAATGTTTGCTGGATGATAGAAGTTTTGTTAAAGTTATTTTTTTTTTTAGATTTACTTTATAATTTGTTCAGTGGGCGTTAGGTAAATTCTCGCGACGAAAGTTATGGCACAATTAAATATAATTCTATAATTTTTTGTTAGAGTTCGATGGAAGCCCTGAAATTTCGTAATGGCGCTTGAGAATAGAACTACCGACGGTTTAAGTTTACCTTTTTATAAAACAAATTCATAGTGTAAGGATGATAAAGCTTCGGACATATTTTTAACAGGAATTTACGAAAAATCACCCGAAATGTCTGTCTTAACCCTCTATGGCGCCGTGTGACTTCGAAGTTACATACTCGTGTATTTATATTTAAAAAAATTTATTTCATTTAGTTATTACTGTACTATTTAATTTTGTAACAATATTAGTATAATGATACCACAGTCCTATTGACAGTAGAGTAATTCAATTTTGTGCATTAGATTTTGGTATATATTTCTATATTTTGATATTTATGCTTTTACAAAATACCTCCAAGATTTGTTTTAATAAATTGAAACATATATTTTCCAAACTGTCTTAAGTATACCGAGTCTGGTAATTATCAAATTAAATTAACTTTGTACGAGAAGCTCGGTGATTAACAACAAATACCAAGAACGTTCTCCTCAAGCGACCCAAAGTTCTATAACAAATTTAATTCCGCGATAACCACTATACGCGTTTAATGCGACGTTAAAGCCTCCCAATAAGAAGAAACAATATCAACGGTTAAAAAATCTGGCCGAACTTCGAGGATCATTACAACCTCAAATAAAAATTAAAACGTAACCGCAGGAAAAAACTCTTTAATGAGAGCAATTTACCCTTCCGAGCAAAATTCAGACGCGAAACCCCATAAAATTCATTCACCTTGCAGTGCGTAAAAGCGTGCTTAAAATTCTTTCCACCGTTTAACAACTAATGAAAAAGATAGAAAAAAAAGAAGAAAAAAATCATTTAATACTTTATAAACTATTGCTTCTATTTATTCAGATAATTAATAAAAATTAAATTACGTCGATCCCTGTTAGCAATAAACCGAAAAGGCCTCCGTTCCGTATATTACCTGTGGTACTAAAAATTTGCGTTTACTTGAAAATTTACATTTATATTGCACCTTTAACAGAAACAAAAAGCCACACATTTGAGGAGCACAGCAATTTGTTGCGAATCGGAAAATTTGCATTTATACGAGCATCGTTTGAACCGTGAACGCGAATAGTCGGAGTATACGGGCAAGTGTTAAGAGTTGGTTAGCATTAGGAAAAGCGTAACGATCGATCGGTGCAAAACGTTCATTGAATAGAGAACGCCGATTTAACGAGGCACTTAGGTTATTTAGATAGAGGCAGCGTTACACGCAACAACTTAAATTACAATGTCCAGCGAATTGATAGCGTACAGAGAGGAAGAAATTAAGTTATCTATTACCCCGGGGGCCGTAAACTATTCGCGGCTATCTCAATTGAACTGGTCGTTATCGATCGATTTAACAATTTAATGCTGTCGTTATTGGAACAATAATAAATGGAGCATTAGGACATGGACCGTTTCGCGTTTCAAGGTGGATGAATATTATACGAAAACTTTGAGAAATTAAAGTTAACCCTCTGTGGGACCGTGTGAGTTAAAAGTTACGAACCGATGTATCTATATTTTAAAAAATTAATTTTCTTTAGATATCATTGCACTGTTAAATTTGATCACTGTGTTACTATAACACCACGATCCATCTACGGTAATTATTAGTTTAAACATTTTAATTCGAACATCATCGTTTCAAGAAATTCTTCAGGAAGAGTTCTATTTGCACCCGTGAAGAAACTATTTCCTTATCTGGATATCTCTTCTCCTGTGTACACTACAAACATATTCAATTTATGCTGACACAAGTAACAGCTTATCATGAGAAGACACACACGAACTTTTCACGCTGTCGTGGCGCCGTTCTACTTTAAATATTAATCTAAAATATCGTCAAAGGTGGTTGTCACAATCGAGGAGACAGCAAATAATTTGCTTGAAATGCAACGTGTGAGTCATGGGATCAATGGGAAAGACCTTCCTCATCGAATCGTGCAATTGAGTCAAATAACGTTATCAATTAAGTTTAGACACGGAGTCGTCAACTTAATTTGAACGAATTTGAACGATCATCGTATTTTTATCTATACACGTATAAAGATTAAGATGCGTTGTGTAACGAATTACATCGTAACGCTTGTAAAAGCGAATAAAAATGGTTTCTAATTATTTATTATCGTAAAGAACTTAAAAATAACACGCATGTATGTTTCCAGCAGATAATTATTTTCATTCGGAGAGTATATTTATACGCTACCGTCAGAAGTAAAAAAGCAAAGTAATTGTTTGAGAATTACTGTAAATTAATTAAATAAAAAATACTAGAAATAATATTTAGTAATTAATAGTCACTACTCGATAATAAACGCGTACGTTTACGACAAGATGGTCCAAAATGATTGTTCTCGCTAAATAAAAAATGATTTTGAAATCGTGTAAAAAAAGAGAGGCAGTTTTTTTTCCTGGACCGTGTTATTTCAAATCCAAAAAAAAGGTGTATAATTCGTGCGGTTGGCAACGTGTTAATCAATTAGAAATTAAACGGCCGCGATACGAATAGCCTGATAGATGTATCTTTAGTTATAACCGATATTTATACTTTCTTGCGTCAATAAAATGGCACCGCAGATCTTTTCGTTCGCAAAACTATCAAATAGCTGATTCATCGTGTTCCATTACAAGGTTTATTGACGTAACACATGGGAGGTCACTTCTTAAGTCGGCTAATGGGCAACTGAAATTAATTAAGATCAGAGGCGGGATAAAAGTGTCCGATGGTAAACTACTTTCAACGCGATTCGGTTTGCTCGTACAACTTGGAATAGGAAGTAAAGGAAAAAAGGAATTTTACTGAACATAATAGCAGTCTTTATGTCTTTTTTTTTTCTTTGAATTGTAATGACGTGCAATCTATTTCGCAATGTGAGACCGTGAATCCTTGTAATTTTTATGTTTGTAATATCAGAGAAATATTTTTGAGCATATTTTATTTATTTTATTTTTTTGTAATTCGTTTATTACTCATTTAATATTTTTTGTTATTCATTTGTTACTTATTTAATATCTTTTATTATTTAATTGCTATTTATTTAATATTTTTTATTATTCATTTGCTATTTATTTAATATTTTTTATTATTCATTTATTACTTATTTAATATCTTTTATTATTCATTTTCTATTTATTTACTATTTTTTATTATTTTTTTGCTATTTATTTAATATCTTTTATTATTCATTTTCTATTTATTTAATATCTTTTATTATTCATTTGCTATTTATTTAATATCTTTTATTATTCATTTGCTATTTATTTAATATCTTTTATTATTCATTTGCTATTTATTTAATATCTTTTATTATTCACTTGCAACTTATTTAATATTTTTTATTATCCATTTATTACTTATCTAATATATGCTCAAGAATATCACACAACGATCTAAACATTCTAATAGTCAAACGCACATATGCATCCATAATCCACAGCTTCCACCAAACGGACATATGCGTCCATACCAGTCAAAGGGTTAACGACGAGCATCCGCGAAATAGTAAAAGAAGGCAAAACGCAGGAAAGAGTGTACGTAACGTATGATCGTGCGCTCGACAGGTGGTCGCCTTTATTACGCTCTCGTGTTCGCTGCACGCGCAACACCCCCACACGAACGCTCCTTCGTACAAGCGTACACGTCGGCTGACAACCGACCAGAGAATGCCCAGTCGTGTAAACGAGTAACGCGACACGCGAAATTGTTTCCAGGTATCGAATTACCAGGAATTGGAAGGAAAGAAGCCGCGGCACCGCAAGGTGCACCGCGAAAGGATGGTAGAATGGTCGCATGGTGAGCTGTACCATACCGTGGCGGAGATCGTGAAATTTTGAACGTCGTTTTACATTGTAGCTAGTTTAAAAGCTGGTTTATGGGTTGAAGGAATATTGAAGAGCGTTTTGCCACGATGATATATGAATATTATGGTTGCGTTGGTGGGAAACGTGTTTCGTTAAGCAAAATAGTTTGGCGAAGAAGGTTTTTCTGACAAGTTCAGAGGGTTTGAAGAAGTTTATAGCAAGTGGAAAGGTTTTGGGAAGCTATTGCGACAAGAAATTAATTTTTAGAAATGGTTGTTGAAGTATTAGGAGTAAAAATATAAAAGTTGTTTGGAGAATTTGACTAAATCGATGGGAAATAAGTCGTTTGGGGGTTAATGACAAGATGGCAACTGGTTGTAGTGGTTTTTTTAACGAGTTTAGAGGGTTTGAAGAAGTTTATAGCAAGTAAAAAAGTTTTGGGAAGCTATTGCGACAAAAAATTAATTTTTAGAAAGGATTGTTGAAATATTAGAAGTAAAAATTAAAAGGTCCTTTGGAGAATTTGAAGAAGTCGATGGGAAATAAGTCGTTTGGAGGTTAATGACAAGATGGCGACTGGTTGTAGTGGTTTTTGATGGAAGATTGCAGAAATATTAGGAGTAAAAAGATTAAAGAAGTATGGAAAACAAATAACAAAGGTTTAATTCATTGTACAAATATAAATATTTTGATTATATGTACATTAACCCGTGGAAATTAAATTAACCGAGAATAACCCTTTGCACTCCGTACGATTCTTTATCACTGAAGAAAAGAAATTTTATTCTGAACGGAAAAAATTACTATTGCTCCTGAAAGTACTTGTTTTCATCCATTTTACAAATATCCTTTTTCCTCTCGTAAACGAAACATAAATTTTTAATTTTGTAAATCATCACGGTGTCATATCTTTGGAAATTGAGCGCAATCATGTTGAAAACAGAATGTCTCCGTAGCGGAGCCAAAGGAGTGCCAAGGATTAAAATTTGAAAAAGATTTTTAAAGAATTTTAGTTTATGCAAATACTTGATACAGAGTTTAAAAATAAAATTCACCGTTTCTCTCTAAAAAAATTGTAGAACAAAATTTCTTAGAATAAAAAATAAAAAAATGTAAGATCTTGCCGTATTAATAATAGATGGTAGAAAATAATAGAAAATAATGGAATAGAAAATAGAAAGTATAAGATCTTCCTGTGTTAGCAGAAAATAATAAAAAATAATTATATACTTCATCAACTATGTCTGCAAAGCAGAAGCTACGGTAGAAGTAATATTTCATAAGCGGTTAGTAGGCTCGTTAAGTTTCATCGAGCGGAAAGGGGAAATATACGCGACAAGGAATCGGCTCGGTTGGTAATGTCAGCCAGCATTAGATTTAACATAGAAAGCGAGGCGCGAAGCTCATTAACGCTTAAAAATATCGGCAGGACGTTCTGCTTTCTGGCCAGAGAACGAACACGACGGGATCGTTGATTAATCGCGTGTCAATTTGCCGACGACGACAGACGAGTTGCTCGGCAAAACGGTGAGTCAGCGGTGGTTTCATTTGAAATTCAAAACGATCGCGCGTATACATGCACACACACAGCGCTCGGGAATAAAACATTTAACCCTTTCGCGAGCTATTCGCGGATACAATACCGTGCAAAAAAAATGTTTCGATACTTGAAAAATGAATTTACCGAAAGCTAATATTATTTTAATTCTTTCGTTATCTTTTAATAACAAAAGAAAAAGGCAAACAATTTTCCTCGCTGGTTTAACACCTTATAAATGGTCATTATTTACAATTATAAATAACCTTCCAGTAGTCTGATTAAAATTTTATTTTACATTTTTATATCAAGGTTGCAATAATTACAGTCTCTTTTCTAAGTATAAATTTATTAATACACAATAATCACAGAAATAAAAGAAAAACAATTTTCCTCGCTCATTTAACACCTCATAAATCGTAATTATTCACAATTACAATTAACCTTCCAGTATTTTGATTAAAATTTTATTTTACACCATTTTCCTATCAAGGTTACAACAATTACAGCCTCTCTTCTAAGTACCAATTTATCAATACACAATAATCACAGAAATAAAAGAAAATTGTTTCCCAAGTAAAAAGAAAAAAGGAAGCATAAAATATCACAGAACTACAAATACATCAATGTTTGATTAGAAAAGTTATCGCGCCATAAAATCCTCGAGACTCGAAGCGAGCACTAAATGGTAAAATAAACCAGCTGCGGGGACTCGAGAACATGGAACGAGTTTCACGCGAGAACGAGGGGGGGGAATGAAAAAAAAGAAAATCTTACTCTTCAAACTGTGACAGTTCCGAAGAAATGCGAAACCAATTTGTCGCGCTCGCTTGCGCAAGCATAAAAGCCGCTCGAAGCTCGATGACGCGGAGATCGTTCGCAAACAAAATGGCACGTTGTTTCTGGCCAACCTCTCCTTTGGATCGCGTCGAGCGTGACAGCTGTGCCGATTGAAACACACGGCCCGGTCTCGTTTATACCGTGATCGATAAGAAAATATTTTGAACTCGTTCGATAATCAACGAAATATCCAACCACGATTCCCCGTGCTGTTCTATCCTTTTTGCACGTGTCTCGCCTGCCGAGCAATTGAAACCTCTCTTTCGATGGAGAGAAAGAGAGAAAGGGAGGGAAAATATCATTGCAACCGTGCGTTGCAATCGTGCCGAACACATTAGCCACTTGTCATCCTGACATATCAATTAAAATTGCTCATGGATAAGGGTTCTTATTAATATTATCGCACCTGTGCGACACCTTCCAGGCCACGTCACGGGTACATGATGCATTATCTGTATCGTTACTAAACGCGCACGTCTGGACGAGTTAGAGATCGTTTCGCGAGCAGTAGGGGAGAACCTGGGGCAAATTGAAACGCTTAAGATTTAATAACCCATAAAAATAAGATAAATATCTGTATTTTTATTATATTGTATTAAGTTAGAGGGTAATACTTGGCGATTACGAGCGAGAACTCGATCTCGCGTAAGCTATGAAATGGATCGTTTTTTAGTTTTTTTTTAGTAGCATACTGAACATTATCGATGTAAATATTAATATTGTAAATTTAAGCGTGTTTGCTTTAGTACATATATGTATTTTTTAGTTCAGTTGTCAGTTAGATTTAGAATAGATCGTTTTTATAAATTTACTGTGGTACATTTTTAGGAATTTCAGGTGATTTTCTTTTTTCGTGGAAAATGTGGATAATTTGTCTTTAATTTGGTTTCTTATGTTAACATGATTAAAACTAACAAAATTAATATCTTAAGTATTTTTAGAACTGTGAAGTAACAAAAATTGTTCCGTGTGACTTCACGTACAAAAAAAAAAAAAATAGCACTTTGTAACAACCCCTTTTATGTCAAATAATTTTTATTCGGAAAAAAATTTCCATTTTGTAGTTTTAAATATATTCAAGGCAATAATTTTTATTGGCTCACTCTATATAATAATAATCTATGTACCATCTGTATTATATTGTAGAGTATTTAAAAAAAAACAACTTTCGGTCCAAATAGAAAAAAAAAGAAATTGTTACACTTTTTTGAATACTACATTTTATGAATGAATAAAGAACCGCCCCGTAGTAAATGCAATCTCGAATGTGAACATCGACGAGTTCAAAAGGTGTTCCTCTCGTGGTTCCAGCGAACTCGAATTACGAGCGTGTAATTTCTCGGCGCTGGCTTGCGCTCTTGTACTCTTTGTTGCGAGTTATTATCCCGCTTGCAGTATGGCGAGCCAGATACACGATCGAGGGAAAACAAAATGAATAGGAATCGAAGGGGGGCCTGTGTCGATCGAAAAAATTGCCAGGTTCGTTTCGACCCTTAAAACATCGCTTTTCGCATTATAATATCGAGTCCCATTTCGTCGCATAAATTACGGTTCCAAGTGTAAATACAAGATTTTTAATTCGTGATAAAGTTTAAGTTTAATCGAACAGCTTGGTGCAAAAATCAGACTGGTTTACTTTCTTAGCAAAATTGTGATTTTTAAAGTTTTGTGTATTTTTATAAAAATTCAGTTTCCGACAAATTTATTTTGGTTTTTATACCGAGATCTTAAGTTCTCGCTTTAATTTTAACCGATGAATTTGAATTCTGCTAAGCACAAGTTGCATTCTAAATTTTAAGCTTTATTTTTGTATTGGGACACTCAGTGGTTAAGTCTAAGATATTGGAAAAATTGAGGAGCTTTCTGGAGAAAGGTTCCGTGAGAGTCCATTTTTGGTGAATCATTTTTAAATTAATCATTTTTAATCATCAGATGTCTAAAAAAAAAAATTATCCTCAAAATTTCGTTTCAATATTCTATTAATTAAATATTAAGACAATGCTTGAGTCACGCGGATAAGCGATTTTTGACGCGACGACGCCATTTTGTTTCTTAGTGTGAAAGTACTTTTGAAAAAAATCAATTTGAAGGATTGAATGTAGAAGCTTCGTTTTTTAAAATATCGCCAGGAAAATTATTGTACAATTTTTTTTTTCACAAAGTTGTAATAGTTTAAAGATCGACACTTTTTCAGCTAAAACTTAGAGATCCTTTAAGTTTGAATTTAGAATTTTGGAAATAAATTTCGTAAATTTGATTTACCCAGGTCATAATTTTGGTCTAGGGGCACATTTTCCAAAAAGCTCCTCGATAATCATTGCTGGATTAAATAACAATTGCGCCGACCGTTTATTTTTCGCCGGTCCAAGATTTTTAATATTGAACTTTTAATACTTTTTAATTAACGGAATACGCGTAATTTTCGATAAATGATGAAAAATTGATTAAAATATAATTACTTCCGGCAAAACAAGTTCGCAACACACGTCGCCGCTTGGACACCGCGGCGTTCGATCGATCGATCGTAACTTAATCGAAACGCGAGCCAGCCCACCTAGACACTGTCCTTGCGATAGGGATCAATGGCTGATGATGACTCTAATCGTTTCATCTTAATCGATACAAATTTTCCGTATCTGCTCGCCAATCATAATTTCTTTACGCTTGATCGCTTCACTCGTTCATTTTCCTATTTTTGATCAAATATTTTTCTACGCGTGCGTGCGTGTGTCCACGTTACGTTACGCAAACAGGATTACGTTTGTGTAGTCCTCGTGTAACGTAGGAAGAAAGTCACGTTACTGGTTTTTAACCCACTAAAGGATACGGTTTAAATAGACAGTCATTCCATATTGAAATTATCTAGTTAGCCAAATGAGTTAATTCATTCGAACTGACACTTACT
>SMSQ01021871.1:1893-13749 GCA_019453375.1 Ctenoplectra terminalis | reverse complement strand
TTATTTAGTGCATTTCATGACTTTGTACGGATCATACTTTTATGCATAATAACATTTAGTACTTATTTAATTCATTTCATGTCAGAGCAATTCAAAATAAAAAAAGTGGAACATTTCATGTATTATTCGAATCATGCTAATAAAAATTACAAATTGTCATATTCTCATTAACTGTACAATTTCGCTCTATGTGTAATTTTTGTCTCACGATCCTCGGCGTTAAGGGGTTAAGAAGAACAATTTTATAATATTTTATATTTTTTTTAATTTGTGTGTAATAGACACGAAGAATTATGAGGATATTGATTTTTATATATTATATAATCACCGTTATTTGTTCGCACTGTGGTATGAAATCATTCTGTTACTAAAATCAATACGTGTAACGAGTCGCTGAAACGTCTACAAAATGTGTTTACGAAAGTTTTAGCTTTTATTGTGCATTAAGTAAACGATATTTCCAACCGAACTACTGTGTAAAGTCTAGTGTCGCGTATTTCTATAAAAAGATATCGGAATGGTCAGCGTTTATAAATGTTTTACGATCACGGGTAAATATAGAACAACTAACTTGATGTCACTTTATTACAAACGCTTTTGTGAATTTAAGGTAAGTCCGGGATAGTTCGACCATTGTTTGGAAAGAAACTACTGAATTGTTGGTTTTTTACATTTTTGTTCTTTTGGGAAAATTAAAGCAGCGAATAATTAATTTACTTCGGGATATATTAAAGTATTTATTTTTTTTTTTAATCAAAAAATACCAAGATTGCAAATGGACGGTTTCATCCGCATGTTCAGGTTAGAGCGTCCACCCATTACAAAAACCGAAAAATGTAGCTTATAAAAAATATAATACGAGAGAAAATTAGTCGATATGTTGCTTTTTCTTCAATTTTCCACGTAAATCGCAAATATTCCCATGCTTAGAGCATCCATCGTAAAACAACGTCCATACTCGTCAATCCTCGTTTTCGGAGGTTTCGAAATAGTTTTTTTTTAGTTTTACTTTTTAATATATTAGGGCGATCAGAAAGTAATGTCGTTTTTGCGCACGTCGATATTCGATTGCCATCTATTAGCTCATTATATACTTCAAAGTTGTGCCAAAGACATTTTAAGATTAGAGTGACTTGTTTACTCGTAAATAATTAAATCTCAAATTTTTTTTGCAATTTAGGATAAAATGGCCAGCCAAATACCAGAAGAGGTACACATCCGAAATTGTATGATTTTTGAGTTTCACAAGAGTGGTAACGCAACAGTTGCTACTAAAAACATTTGCGATGTTTATCCAAGTGCGTTAGACGTTGGTAAAATTGAAGTTAACTGAAAAGTGCCCGGTGATTGTCAATAGAAAAGGCGTTATTCTGCAACACGATAATGCAAGACCGCACCGCGCAAAACGAACCCTGGAAAAAATTAATGAATTAGGATGGAAGGTATTGCTTAACCCACCATACTCAGCCGATATCGCACCATGGGATTTCCATTTATTCCGATCGCGACAACATTTTCTAAGCGGCAAAAAATTTTCAAATTTGGAACGATGTCAAAAATGCGTTCTCCAGATATTTTGCTCAAACACCAATTGATTTTTGTCGATCCGGCATTGAAAATTTGCACACTAGATGACAAAATGTTGTTGACAACGAGGGTAATTACATCACTGATTAAAAGTAAAAATTTGTTAAAAAATTGTCTGTTTGAATTTAATGTAAAAAAAACGACATTACTTTCCGATCCCCCTAATACGCGAAACTTTAAATGTAATCTATAGTATATGTATGTCTGCGGAAATTGTTATTATAATCGTGAAAGTTATCGATTTATCGATGCAACAATTTGTTCTTTTCTGCGTTAATCAGAACACATTATTCATTATTAACTAGAGAGCTATAGCTTCGGGGAAACTCTGAACTATCGATACCAACAGCACAGGAAGTTCGCAGATGGTCAGCCATCTGAGCACTAACCGAACCCAACTTCCGTGATCAAACGAAAATTGGAGCCTTCTGCATGACGAAGCCGTTGGCACCTGGGAGTCAAATTTGACTTATAAAACTGATAATGAGCTTCGACTTGGCCAAATTTGTGTGTATTCAGTTTATGCATGCATTCAAAGAGACGTGTAACAATTAACCATTTGCACTGGAACGTCTCCTCTCAGGGGACACCAGAGTTTATTAATGATATTAATGATTACAGAGGATGAACTTACGTCGGCATAACTTTTTTAAAAAATGCATGTTTCCTTGAAGTTCTTTATTTCAAATGGCAAGAGACAGCAAATCAAAAAGTATGCTATATACCGAAATATGGAACCATTTCTGTTTGCACGCTTTTCTATAAAAATGTCGCGAGATGGCTCCGAGTGCAGAGGGTTAATAGGTAGCTGATTTTTAGAATTCGGACCGCATATTTATGCATATTTTGTAGGATTAAAGCTATTGAAATTTTTGTTAGTTCTATTTTAACCCTTGGATTTCGAATCAATCGCGTTTAAATTTTCCGTATCGAGATGGATACAAATAATTTGCTATTAATGTGTGTAACCTCTTGTTTCAATTTTATGTCGCAGCTTCGTTTTTATTAAAATTGGAAAGTAGAGTGGAGTTCCGAAGCAAATCGCATCGTTTTCTGTTGATAGTGAAGAAATAATAGTCAAAAATTAGAAACTTAAATTTTTATTACAAATTCGTAATTAATAACCACTTTGTTTGAATATTAATAGTACAAAATCTTTTAAGCTTAAAAATCTTTTTTTGTTACTCTTATTTGATTTTTTTTAATTCTTATTTTTATTCGATTTGCCCTGCGATTCTATTCGTCTCGATTCGCCCTATTTGTTTTTAAATAAAAGCGTGATTGTATCGAAGAGGTCTGGAAAACTGTAACAGGGTTAACATACTTTATACTGTGTGAAAGATAATCTATGACATTCATTGCAAGCATAGCTTTTATCGTGTGAATAAAAATCCCATACGATTTAACAATAATGTGAAATAGGAAAATGAAACGAGTATTTGTATTCATCTCGATACGGAAAATTTAAATAGAAAATGAGAACGCGGTTGATTCGAAAATCATCCAAGGATCGTAACAGGGTTAAAATAGAACTAACCAAATTTTAATAGCTCTAATCCTACACAATATGCATAATTAAATCCTATAAAATATGCATAACTAAAAATCAGCTACCTGTTAATTGGTACGCGTCGCTTTGAATGCACGCATAAGCTGAATATACACAAATTTGATTTATTAATATTTAATAAATATGATCATAATTTTGTATTTCTATGTTCCAAATCTTTGATTAAAAATTTAGATTTCGTATGAAACCTGTTAATAAGTGACATTTTAGCTTCTTTTTTTTCTTAGTAATACTGCTAAATAAATCTATAAAAATTAATACATTTGAATTAAAACAACTACAATATAATACATAATACATGAAACATTTTTCTCTGCAAGAGAAGAGAACAAATTTGCCTGTACTTATATTAAAAAAATTTCTACTTAATATCGAACCGTAAAAATTGTAATTTATATATTATTAAATTTTTTATATCACAACTTTTATACACTGTGTCTGTATAAGTTGCTAGTACAAATACTTGTTAGAGACTTGTATTAGACCCAAGGGCTGTGCGTCTATTAGAACTACGAACTACAAGTACCGTATTCTTGGTTTATGATGCGTCAATCGTTATCGAGGACCATAAACAAGTCGTATGAAACTACTGACATCTTGGACCTTCGTTTAGTTAGGGTATGTAGCCCAAATTTTGTTCCCGTACCTAGTTACATCCCCTAATCAATTTTTGTTGCTGACAATAAGTACCAAAGTTTGTTGACAGTAATTGCAATTCATGATAGAAACGCTATTAGTACACTATCCGAAAGAACGAATAAATTAGTCGTTTCCAGAATCTTTTATAACGGTTTGTTTCTACGCGAGTAGTGCACTATTTTATAATGTTTAAAGTTATATTTTAGCGTCCAAAATAAGGTATTGCACCATTTATTTTTGTCGTTGTGCAGTTCATAGCTTTTCTACTTTCATATTCCGAAGCGACGAGTTCATTCTATCTCGTATCGATTAGAGCTGGCAATTGTACTAAAAAAATGTCATTGTTTCTAATTTCGTTCCCAAGAATATACTATAAATTCGAAATAGGGTCATTAAATGAAAGCAGAGAAGTGTTCTCTATGCAGAAATTCAGTTTTGATTTCCTTTGTATGAACTTTTATAAAACATTGATTACAAATCTTCGCCACAAAGCTTTCAAATTAACTATACCAATTTTTCTACGTTAAAAAATCAATTTTATTATATTTCGATTATTATATTTATAATATTTCGAATAATTGTTGAGAAAGCTTTCCAAGGACGAAAGTTTGGCCTCTTACCCTATCATTACTGCTAGATAGTACAAATATTAAATAGCAACAAAAGTTTCTCAAAAATGTATTAACCTAATAATAACATCGAATTATTCACACATAGCCTTAGCAAAACATTCCGCGGGAGTATTTTTGATTCAAATGAATTGTCTACGTTGCAAATACCGAGGAATTATAACCAATTCGATTAGATCAAATTCCCAACTGTACTGCGTGTAAATTAAAATAACAAGCTATTAACCATTTTAGTGCCAGGCGAAAACGAGGTGCCTATGCGAGAATAACCGGCCGAATTTCACGGTTTTGCTAGGGTTTGAGATAATGCTCATAAAAACCAAACAAGAAACAATATTTACACGATTCAAAAAGCAGTATATTAAGGACGAAATAGAGAACAAGACAGTGACACTAGTTTTTCTAAATTCATTGAAAATTATATAAATAACAAAGGTATAAAAGATCATGAAGAAAGTAAAAGTTGAGTTCTCTCTTACAAAACGTATTTGCGCATAGAAAAAGTCATCTTTTCATCATAATTTTATACAGACCATTTATTACAAAGTATATATTTTGCATTTCCAATATATTTTGTAACAAGATAAATAATATTACATAACAAAGATAAAAAATAACTCGATGGTACATGATAAGCGCCGGTCTGATTATCTCTTCCGAAATACGTAATTGTTATAGGTAATATAATATTGCTGAAACAAAATTATGTTTACTATTTTTTTTAATTCTCTCATAATGAAATTAGACCATTTATAACGTATTATAAATTTATTTTCAGATAGAGTTCTCCCGCAATGCGAATAGTAAAGCGCTACAAGGCGCGGCCCGATTGTATCGGCTCTGACACTTCTCCCCAGTGCAGCGAGGGCCGATATATCCGGCACTAAAAGGGTTAATAAAATAACAAGATAATAATAAATGTTAAAACAACAAGCTCCACAGCTTTCATTTCACTGAATTGTCTAAACCGTGCAAATACTATCTAAATAAGTAAAACGTTCAATTAGAACAACTTTCCAATTCCACGGTGTATAAGTCAACCTATGAACGAGCTCCATATTTTTCCTCCTAGATAGTGTACGTGCAATCATTCTCACATGCATACACGCGGTTGAATCGTGTACCGTGCGTGACACGGCAAAATGAGATCGGCCAATAATTGTCGGCGGTGGCTTCGGAGCCTATTTACATTTACGGCTACTCTATACCCTGTTATTCTAACGTTATGGAGGTTCGTAGGCGAACGAGCGTCGCGCTCGAATAATGGAGAACAGACAATTTCACTGATGTTCCGCGACGTCAGTTTCCACCGTCTATTTTGTACAATTTCCCGAGGGATTGTGTACATATATACACGTAACCGGCCGATTTCGAATATTTTTTTTTCCTCTTTTTTATTGTTCCTCATTGTTTTGTTTTTTTCTTTTTCAAAGAGCAGAGGCGATCTCTTTAACGGTGATCCTTTGACCTCGCTTAGCGAAAATACATAGTTATCGAGATGCGTAATCCGCCTGCCGTGACTGGAACAGAAACCGAAGTTTGTTTTATATCGCGTTCGTTCAACACTGGAACTACCAAGTGGTCAAAATGACCCATTCGTAATTTTTTACGGCAATTTTATAAATTTACTATGGCATCGCAGAGGCAATATTCCGTGATTTTCTGTTTAAAAAGTAGATAAAGCTTTGTTTCCCTTGCATTGCGTATTTTCTTATATACCGTTCATTATGATTTTTTCGGTAGAAGTAAGTATGCCTTAATCATCGGTAGTTCTAGTGTTAATGGTTCCAATTATTTCGACGTAAAAAGAGCTCGCGATATTTTAACAAGGTTATGCGAATATTCTGTGTCTTGTAACTAATATCTATTACTTATACACATAAGTATCTGAATATTGCTAAAGTCAAGTTGAATTTCTAGCGATGCTTTATAATTCTCTTTTGAGAGTTCACCTTAAGCTTAAATAAAAAAAAAAAAATATCTAGCGATAGTTTATAAATGTTACTGAAATATGTTAATTAATGACAAATTGACGACTGAAAGTAATATTTGTTACTCTCTTAACACGTTGAATGCCACGGGGGTGACCGGTGACCGGCACTCAACTTGGCAGTGACGCCATGGGGGCCACCGGTGACCGGCGCGCCCAGATTGATAGAAATATATATAATTTAAACAAATGACAATACTTATAATTTTTTATTATTATCATCGTTGATGTAGAGGCGTGAATCAATGAATGCAGTATAAAACATCTGAAAATAGTTTCATTTATACATGAAATATAATTTTCTTATACGCGCACGTTACGATGCGTCGTATTGAAGCATTCTAAACACAGAAAGGATGAACCAGCACAGTCTTCACAATATATCACGACTTTTTTTCTACAGTTTTTTGCGATTATTTTTCCTAGCTTCTTTGAATTTTTTGATAACCAATTTTGCAAAATCGTCGCACCGTTCGAGCTTTTCCCGGCATTGCTTTTAATTCATGACGTGGTTTTCTTAGCAAGCTTTCACGCGGAGAAATGGAAACTTCAACTTCATCGTCACGACATTTTGTTAAATACAAAGAAACGATATGAAATAATCGACGATTGCATATTTTGAATCGTCAATTATTGAGATATTTTCAGAAGTCGCGCGGAATCGCGCTCCAGCGCCACGGGGGTCACCGATGACCCCCATCGCAATTAACATGTCAAACATGGTTATACACTGTAACTTATCTATTGCAAATAATATTTCAACATTATATGTATCGCGTAATAAAAAATTCATCGTGGCGCCACGGACAATTCCTGTAAAATTGGCGTGGCATTCAACGTGTCAAGCTAAACAGAAGAAAATACCGGATGATCGTATTCACCGCAACAACAAACCACTGAAAACCAAATAGCTTTGATGGGAAACAGAGGCGGCTCGTGCATAGGCACAGCGGAACTACAGCATCCCCAATTTTTCTCAATATAGAGAGTGTTAAAAAAAAAACCATTCAATATTTATATGGTATATAGAACACACTGTTCCGAGTCAAAAAGCCTTAGCAAACATAGGTCGAAAGGTGAACCGTTTCCTAGATATAAACATTTTTGTTTGCTAACATCACGATTTATTTACTACTGGCCTTTTGATACTTCGTAACTCTGTGATACTAATAAGATCCGCAATCGCCGATACACAACTGACTGATTCCGGATTAAATCTACTGTCGGCGCTTGAATGAGGACATTCAGAACGCGGTTTATAAACGCTGAAGTAAACATCGCATGCGATGGAAGTAAGCGAGTTGATCGTAATGCTAGCAAACAAAAATGTTCGTATCTCAGAAACGGTTCATCTTTTGACCTATGTTTACTAAGCCTTTTTTACTCGGCACAGTGTGTTCTATATACTGTATAAATATTCAATGGTTTTTTTTTAACACTCTGTATAAATATATTTATCAATTTATTTATATTTTCTTGTAATATTAAATATTTTTGTAACATTAAATATTTTTGTAATATTTAATATTATTGTAATATTTAATATTATTGTAATATTTAATATTTTTGTAATATTTAATATTTTTGTAATATTTAATATTTTTATAATATTTAATATTTTTGTAATATTTGACATTAAACCTACCGACAATTAAATTACACTTATTTGTATCAAAGAAATTACAGTAATAGATACTTGGAAAAATACATAATGCACCAGAAACAAATCTTGAGCCATATATTTTACAGAAAATCAGAAAAAATACTCAAAAGTGCACCGTTAATAATTTACAAAATTTGAGTAAGAAATTACGAACCGATCATTTGACCGCCTTGGTAGCTTTAATGTTAATATTTCTGTAACATTTAATATTTTTGTAATATTTATACAATTCAATATTTTTTCACGTTTAACCTATTTTTAATGTCCACCATAATATATTTTATCCAAACACGTGTACACTGTATTTACAGTGTGTATGTATTAGGTTGTCCTGGAAGATTTTTTCGTTATTTTCACGAAGCTACTTCGTCTGATAGTATTTATATAAACATGTAGCTTTATTTGTTAAACGAGAGATGAAGAAAAGTGAGAGAGCAAAATGGATACTAAATAACGTAATGATATATCGTAAAATATAAAATATTACGGATTCATTACTTATTAACACGTTGACTCTGCGCGCATTTTACGTGGTTTGCCCATGGCGCCAACGTGAATTTCTTATTACGCCATGTATATTATGTTGAAAAAAATATGTATATTTTCCTCGTATCGAAAAAATTATTTTCGCATGTCCTGTGTTGCATTAATTTCTTCAAACCATTATATAGTAACAGTGGTATTATTTAAAAATTTATCAGTATCGATATTTACTCTAATTATGTATTTTACTATTGGTCGCGTCGCCGGCAGTCAACGTGTTAACCCTTTGACAACGGCAGTTTTTGAGACGCGCCGGTCGTACCACACGTGTAAGAATTCATTTACAATGCCACTTTCGTCTAACTGAAATGAGATCTATCGGAATAATGATAGATAAAATATTCAAAACGCTTATATACGCCCTCCGTGTCAGAAAACCAAACTGTGTTAAGCGCTTATATGCGCTCTCCGTGTCAGAAAACCAAACTGTGTTGAGCGCTTATATGCGCTCTCCGTGTCACAGAAGCAAAATTTCTGAGCGTGTATATGCGCCCACAGTAGCCAAGGGGTTAATAGAACGAAAGAGACTTTTGAGACAGCCTAATACATGTTAAAACTTGTAGCACCCTCGTAATTTCGAGCCACTAGCCGCCATTGATGAGAAGCTAAATAAGCGAGCATGAGAGCGAATGTGAGACAAATTACAAGTAGTTTCTAATATCGATAGAGGAAAAATGCAATTAATAAAGGAGATAAATAAAAAAAAAAAAAAAAAAAACGCTTATTCGATAGCTCATTTGAAATGGGAGACGCATTTTTCTAAAATTTCATAAGATCGTTCGTGTTCGATTTTTCGCTGAACACGAACAAAAGTTTACGTCCCTTATCGCGGAATAAGGCGCGCCGTTTCATTCACTATTAACGGCTAATTGGTTTAATTGCTAATTACTTTAATGCACGATAAGGCTCGATGCCTTTCGCCCGGTAACTCGGTGCATTGAATTAGAACGCGGTTAACTGGCTTACTCGGTGCTGAACCTATTGCATTACCAATATTTGAATAAAATACGGTGGCCATGTGAAAAACAAGTGTACCGTGAAATAGAATTGTTACTGTCGCGTTAACGGATCCTGGAGAAGATACGTTATGGATAAAGTGATTACTTGACACTGCCAGTAAGGTCAATACAGTTTTATAGTATTACGTTCCTTTACTTTATTTTATGGACGTAGAAATGAATATTTTTATTGAAGGTGACGGCCACTGCTTGGTTTCTGATAGTGTATTATTAATATTAATGCGAACTGCCCTCGATGGGTTAAACCGTCACTTTAGAACAGATCAAGTGTCATGAACATTATCAAAAAACTTGAATATCTTACAATTAGAAATTATTGGTTTTAAGGCGTCTGCACTTTAATGCTTCATTTCAGTTTTATAACCTCATGGAATATTGCATTTTAAACACGGTTTCGTGATAATTGGAGTATTTAGTATTTATTTGAAATAGTTTGTAATAAATGTGGTTGGTAGATGGTTTTGGGCAATATGTATTTTAATGTTGTTTTTTTAATTTTACAACCTTATGGAATATTACATTTTAAATACAGTTTCTTAATAATTGGGATGTTTAGTATTTATTTAAAATAGTTTGTAATAAATGTGGTTGGTAGATGGTTTTGGGGAATATGTATTTTAATGTTGTTTTTGTAATTTTACAACCTCGTGGAATATTGCATTTTAAACACAGTTTCCTAATAATTGGAGTGTTTATCTAAAATTTTATCTAAAATAATTTATAACAAATATGGTTGATAAATGTTTATTTAATCCTGTTTAAAAATTTTACAACCCCATGGAATATTGCATTTTAAACACAGTTTTCTAACAATAGGAGTGTTTAGTATTTACCTAAAATAATTTATACCAAATATGATTGATAAATTATTTTAGTGCATATGTACTTTAATGCTTTTTTTTTAATTTTACAATCTCATGGAATATTATATTTTAAACACATTTTCATAATACTTGGAATGTTTAGCAAAGATCTAATCGTAACGTTTATAATAAATATACTTCATAAATGATTTTAAAGTACGTATACCTTAATACTTCTTTTTAAATTTGAAACACAATCAAATATTTAATTTTAAATACAGTTCACTAATAACTGGAATACTTAGTACATTTTATCTAAAATAATCCATAACAAATACCATAGATAATTAATTTTGATACAAACGAAATACCGTATTTCATTTAAACAAGAATATGTATAAAAAAAAAACATAAGAAATTTGTTCGTAACACGCGTATCAGTTTGAAAAACAACTACTTAATCGGAAAAACCTAAGAATGATTAATATCGTGACAAACTATTTTAGTAAAAACCAGTTACATCATATGATAACAAATGAATAAAAACACTGTGACGGTAATGTTTCCTTCAACATCGTAACAAGATGCTTCTCTCAATTAATCTGAAATTTATTTTTCCCCCCTACGAGCACGGTACTCATCGCGTTCTACTCGATTTACGAGCAACTTGGACAATCAATTTTTTCCTCACCTCTGTTCGACTTATATATAACGAGTGCTTTGAAATTGCTTGCTCGGTGAAATAAAACGTTGACACGCAGCATATAATTATCTTTTTTTCTTTACACGTTCCATTAATTTAAATACCACGCATAATTTGTCGCTCGTTTTAATCGATTTCAACGATTGAAGGATAAATATGCTCGAATATTATGCTTAAAAATATATCGCGATTGTGGAATTAATCAGCGATTGCTTTTGTGATAAAAGTAATATAAATTCAAAAGGTTTAAACGCGTAAATTGTTTCCTCCCTCGAATAGGTACAAATGGAAAATCGATGCATCGTTTTACCGCGCGCAAATTCATCGTGTCGTGGCTAATACGTTTTGTCTTTGCGAGGAAAAAGTTGTTTCTTTGAAAACGGAACGAAGCACCAGCTGTAGTACAGTTTAGCACGAGACTATTATTCAAATTACTATCGCAGTCCACTGGGATAATTTATTTTCTGCTTTAGGCACAACGCCTTGGGATATTCGTTGTTGATTAGTCTTAAAAGCTACTGTCTGTGTTACGAGAGTAAATTATAGGTTGCTTTTTATTCCGAGCAATTCTTAACGGAATTTTTGTTTATAAATCTTTCTTAAGCACGCGGTGAAATAAATATGTAACAAAATCAGTGAAATGATTATTTATTATTTTGTAAAAATTTAATAACTCTTAAACGTCTGAAAAACTACTGTCTGTGTTACGA
>SMSQ01021869.1:0-34057 GCA_019453375.1 Ctenoplectra terminalis | reverse complement strand
GGAAATCGAGGTATTTAAGAAGATTTCCTCCATGTTGAAAAAAAACGAGCCTATAAGACCACTAAAGAATTAGACAAAAGGAAAGTGTGCCAGTTTCCTTGTTGCACAATTTGTGCAATTGTTAAAAACTTAAATATTTGTACATATATGCAAATATTTCTTACAACTAGTTGATGATAAGTTTAGATTTATAAATACTATCGTTAGTAAAAATGAATGATATTTTTAACATGATCTCGAAATCATTACCAGTGATTACCATTTTCAATAAAATTAAAAGAACTTCGTTTTCAAAGTTTTATTTTTGAGGTTTAATAGAAGAATTTTAGAAATTTTTTAATCAAGTATGTTGAGCGTCCCGTCGACGCTCTGGCCCAAAACTGGATTAACGGTTTTGGGCCTCGTTGAGATGGATATTCGGAGAACTTCGTCGTGGTATCGAACTCTCTTGGTTGATAAACGTTGATGTCGATCGTGGTTTTCGTGTTCTTCCGTATTATAATGGTTGTGTTCTCTTGTTGTTTGATGTGATCTCTCGTTTAGCGATGTTTCGTATTCTGATGATTGATGCGTTCTCTGGTTCGATGTGTTCTTATGATANCCTACATCGCTTCGGCGGTGGTCGATTTCGGATAACCACTGTTTAGGAGTTAGAAGGTGTCCGGGAGAAGTCAAACCCTGTAGAGACGAGCCTATTAAGGACAAGTGCGGAGAAAACACCGGATATGTCCCTTTCGAAGTTTCTGGGACTCCCCCTACCTGTACAGAAGATAGCCACCGTGGAAGTTTTGGTGGCCAAAAATCCTATACTATTCCGGTTTCCTTCCCAGGGAAATCGAGGTATTTAAGAAGATTTCCTCCATGTTGAAAAAAAACGAGCCTATAAGACCACTAAAGAATTAGACAAAAGGAAAGTGTGCCAGTTTCCTTGTTGCACAATTTGTGCAATTGTTAAAAACTTAAATATTTGTACATATATGCAAATATTTCTTACAACTAGTTGATGATAAGTTTAGATTTATAAATACTATCGTTAGTAAAAATGAATGATATTTTTAACATGATCTCGAAATCATTACCAGTGATTACCATTTTCAATAAAATTAAAAGAACTTCGTTTTCAAAGTTTTATTTTTGAGGTTTAATAGAAGAATTTTAGAAATTTTTTAATCAAGTATGTTGAGCGTCCCGTCGACGCTCTGGCCCAAAACTGGATTAACGGTTTTGGGCCTCGTTGAGATGGATATTCGGAGAACTTCGTCGTGGTATCGAACTCTCTTGGTTGATAAACGTTGATGTCGATCGTGGTTTTCGTGTTCTTCCGTATTATAATGGTTGTGTTCTCTTGTTGTTTGATGTGATCTCTCGTTTAGCGATGTTTCGTATTCTGATGATTGATGCGTTCTCTGGTTCGATGTGTTCTTATGATATTTGTTGTGATGTGATGTTAGACGTGTTCTGTGTTCCCGATTGAGACGTCGTCTCTCACGACGCTTCGGAAAGGGAGAGTTTTCGGGGATTGAAACACGCGGATTGCAAAAAACCAACGTCATTTTGCGAAAAAGCGAAGGAGGTGACCACCCCTTGGCTGTCGGACACTCGCAGGTAGTAAAGCTAGTCTACTATAGTAGAGTACACGTTGAAGGAGGTGTGGAATAAAATGTACTCCCTAAAATATTTCAATTTTGCTTAACAACATTTTTCATTCATGTTAACAACATTCAGTTGTCATCATGCTTTAACTGTCTTACTCTGTATATGGAAGACTTCTTAGGAGATTCCAATTTCGTTACACTTCAGATATCGATTTATTCTCGATATGAATATAAGAGTTTGTACGCAATATAATCTACAAGCTTACCAATAAAATTAACACTATAATGCTTTGGTGATATTTTGAATTAAAACATTTTGTAATTAACGCGTATACAAGTAAGAGAAAAAAATGTTTTAAATTTATTACCTACCCTGTCGACCAAACCTGCACAGCAGATTTTGTCTGATGTCTACTACAAGTTACTGCAACCAGAATGGCTACAGATTCAATACAGTATCTGTTATACATTGTATGTATTTGCTTCTGTTATCAAATTGATAACAAAAACTGCAGTTAAATACAGACACATATAGTTAAGAATTTGTAGATAAATTCTGTCAATATTTGTTATCAATCTGCTGGCAATGTGCGCACAAATTATTTATAGAGTACTAACAAATTTTTATTTTGATACTATTTTTAAAAAACCATAATACAAAAATTAGTAACAAAGAAAATTTCAATATTGGAATTAAAACAAATTTCGAAAAATTAATATTTCGTATGTGAACTGAACAAATTATTAAAATATTAATAACCAGATTTAGTTTTTAGTTTCTAATATACTAATTGTTTTTGTTTATTGGTAATTATTTGAGGAAAAAAATGGAATTATAATTATCTTTTTAAAGATTTTTTAATGGAAAGCCATTACATTTCTATTACATAAACCTATTCACATTTAAATTTCTACCTCATAGTCACATACATATGTACTTGCAATAGACCCAGAATACTTTAATTCCTATACATTAAAATTTTTCTCCAATTGTTTCTCAAAATTTATCACTAATAAATAAAATTTTTTAGTCAACCTCATTAATATATACTCCTATATATATATATATATAATATATATAATATACTCCTTCCGTCCGGAAATATTGTATACATTTAACAAAAAAATCGTAGATTATCGTGAATATAGAAAACAAATGACAACATTCATTATATTATTATAGTATATATTAAAAGTAATATAATCTAATATAATTGACACGTGTCATGTTCTTCTTGATATAAAACTTAACGATCAAAGATCAGTTTTTTTTATGATAAATAAATTGGTACCGCTGCAAAATCAATATGGAAAATTCCGAAGAAGAATTGATAAACTTAAAAAGAAGAGATTCCAAATATAAACAATTGACCACGGAACAACGTCGTGGTATCTTAGAAAAATGATTACAGCACATGAAAGAGAACAAGTTAAAACACGGTGACTAGCTGGAAAATATTTATGTTCCAAAGAAGCGTATAATAAGGCCAAATCATATTTTAATTAAATTTAGGGAGCATTGTAACAAAATTATTCTTTTTTAATTATAGTTTTTCTAAAAAAGTTAATACAATATACTTGGCATGTTTTTTTAGTTTTATTGTATTTTTTTTGCAAATGTGTACTATATTTCCGGACAACAAAAATCGCGAAATGTATATCATATTTCCGGATGGAGGGAGTATTTTTTAAATCTCTTTCTTAATTTTTTTCAATAAAACAATTCAATATTTAAAATGCAATAGGTATAAAAATATTTTCTCATCTTTAAATACCAGCTCGTCAAATTAGATTCTTTTAAAAAATTGAAGATGCATAGTGAACTATACAGAAATAAATTATTAATTTCGTTACGTGACATGTAAGAAATAATTGTAGAAACAGTTCATTTTACAGAAACTACATGTTATTTGTCACAATAATAACAGCAACATCATTGAATAATTATTGCTTTTACATAAAATATAACATTACATTTAAATTGCTATTAAAGTTTACTTTTTTTATTTCTTTGTTTTTTTTTTTCATTTCTCATTTTTTTTATTAATGTCTAATGTTATATACATATTACATTTGTATAATTTAAAAATTAAAATTTCTTCACCATCTATATTGATTTATTAAAATCAAATAGATATTAAAAATTTAAGTACTTATACATACATGTATGTATACTTTAGATGCTACTTATGATTTTCTTAATATAAAATTAATTTTCAAACATTAATCATTCGTTAAAATCGAATTTTACAAATTATACATTCTAATTTTGTTAAATACATATCGCTTAACAAGTTATATTTTCAAGATGTAGTTCCTATAAACTAGTACTGTTCAAATTGGAGATTAAAATTTCCAACTACAAGGTAAAAAGGATTCTGTCCGTGTACGACTTTTTTATGAATTACTTTTTGGAAAATATTATTGTTCTTCCTAATTATTTGCGGAAATATAAAAATATAATTGCTAATAATACTAAACGAACTATACATACAGAATATTTTTATTTCAAGTATTTATCAAACCTTCCATACTATTGAACAAAATTCAATCATAATTGTTTTACAATATTCATATATAGTACAATTCAACTATAATTTGTGAAATATAAATTTTACAAATTACTTTGAGTAGATAATAGTAAAAGTTATCGAAACGACCTATTATAATACGTTTGGTAGCATACTAAAGTCAACCTTTCGCTAACAAATCATTCATATTAGGAATAATTAAAGTGCGAAAAGAATTATACATTACAGTTATAGACATTTTCTTTATAATGTAGATAAAGTATAAATAAACACAGTTACTTAAATAATAAAACAAAAATTACATTTTCGAATAAAAAATAGGAGAATTATAAGAAAATAGCGTCTTTTTCTAGAATTTCTATACAATTGATTTTGCAACTTAACATTAAGACATGTTATGTAGAAGAAACCTGATCGTGTACCACAGAAATTGATTATATCATAATTCAAAGGAAACCGCGGGGACCATTCACTTTCTTGTTATCTAATCTGTTATTCAAGCATCTTGATTCAATTTCTTCTCGTTCACATGAAAGAATCAATACTCTTCGAGATCTGTTCTCGATATTTCGAGAGACGCTTAATAAATTCTTACAGCTTTCTGCCTCACTGAAAATGCAAGGCTTTTCAGATAAACGTTCTCACAAGTAACGTTAGAACAGTTGTCAAGAGGACGATGAACTCAGAATTCTTCGTGCAACTGGAATTTTCAGACATTTTCGGAGTAATAGTTTTCACTTCTGTCGAAAATTTAGGGAGATTATCCCCCGATGAAGATGAATTCATCGAGCAAACGGTGTCCTTAATAGCTTCCTTGGCGGAACCCGTAAGAATTCTAAAGTTGTAATCTTCCGGGTTTAAATGAGAGTACATGAAAGCAGGCAAACGATCCGAGAGTACCCAAATATTACCATTTTGATCGATCTAAAATCGAGAAAGCATAAATTAAGACAGTGCTAAAAATAGATTAGTGAAAGAAACGATAACAATATTTTATTAACTTTCTTATTTTATTTTTTCTACCTGCGTGATCTGCTATTTCTCGAAGAAGAAAATTCGATAATTCACATAAAAGGCTCAATATGTCAAAACAAATGTCAATTATCTATTTCATTATAATGCATGTACGCTAGGGAAATGAGAAGTTGGCCGACTACCTATAAGCTGAAATGTCACAGGGCAGTGCTCCGCAACCGCTTTGCCACGACACATCAGTGTGCTGCATGGTTTCGAGTGTGCCGCGATTTTCTCGAGAATAATTAAATTTTTTAACCACCACATTAGTTAGAAATTTGATTAAATGGACGTAACTAAACCCCAAACAATAAACTTTATATTTAAATTTAAGAAGGAAATTTTTACACGTAACCCACAACTAAATATTTTTGTTTTTGTGTTGGCGTACAAGTCCAATAGCTTTATATAAAACTTAAATTAAAGTATATATCTACATACACAGAGCTATTTTATTGTGTTTTTTATCTAATAAAAACATTTATTAGACATAAAACATACGTATTATTGTAATTTATGTATTTGCAAGCTTTTGCTTGTGGTGTGCCGTGGGATTGTCGAAAAAACGTTGATGTGCCGTGAAAGATAAAAGGTTGCAGAGCACTGTCACAGGGGAAAGGGGAATCATCCGCTCGCGGCACCCGACTGGGTAGATAAAGAATAACTATAACATGACGCCCTAATTCAGATAGTCAATTACTCAACCAGTAATATCTACCTGAATTTGAGCGTCACTGTTATCCTATACGAGTGCTGCGAGTGAACGATTCCCCTTTTCCCTGTGACATTTCAGTAGGTGGTCGGTCAACTTCTCATCTCCCTACTGTAGTTGGTTTCAGATTACGTTTAAGTTTTAAGTTGTTGTAAATTACAAAAGAATAAAAATTTCGCGAATTGTAAAAAAATTATATGCAGACGATATAAAGCATGCCAGAAAATTGTGTTGGTCTTAGAATTTGCAGGTATTGTATAAAACACAGTTATCATATTATGTTATGTTATGTTATATGTTTAGTACTTTTACTTTTTACTTTTACTTTCTCAACTTATTTCTCAATATAATGTATGACATATAATAGCTATGATATAGTGTTGCTATTATTAAATTGTAATATTTCATATAGCACTAAAAAATTTATTTAAAAATTAAATATAAATAGCTAATATTTAAACAAATATAGTAGTAATCATTAATCATTATAAAATAAGTGAAATTTAATTAATAAAAGTAATCAAGAACAAGTAACACTGGAGATACCCAAAATCGCATGATTTTTTAATTTTGTAGCTAATCCTTAGTTCGTTTTAATAAATAAAATGTAATATTGTATCCGTTTATCTGAAAAATTTTTATCATCGTTACGATTTGATCGAAATACCTTGATTAAACTGATCCTACCGTGATTTCTCCGATTTTAACCTTTTCTAGTAAAATTCTAATGTATCTCAAACTAGAGTTACTTTATAAAATTGTTTGTACCGTGGGTAAATATTAAATATCAAATTAACAGGAGCATTTACCTTTAAATCGTTAGGAAAAACCATTGTAATGTTGTCCATGTAGATAAAGGCTTGTTGCTGAATTGTAAACATATTTTGAGGCTTCCAACACGCAATAGCATCCAAGTTAGTCAATGCGTAAAAAAGAACTCCAGTGTTTGGGTCTAAAAAGCTCACGCTACTTTGACCATTATGTCCACGAGATCCGAGAGCATGAAATTCGTGGAAATTGTCTGAAATTCATAAAAATCACTTTATAGTCTAAGATACCTGAAGCATATTTGAAAACTATGGTTAATTATTCCAATACAATATAAACAAAATAAACTAATTTTAGTAGATAATTAACAACCTAAAATTTCTTCTATTAAAAGACCATAATTTTATAACACTACTCAGGATAACTTTGACAATAACTAAAAAATCATCGAAATCTAAAATGATTCCTTTTTTGTGAATATTCACCAAAAACATAAAATAAAAATTATAAAAAATTAATATTGTCTGCCACACAGAAGGCTAACGTTAGTTAACTTCGAGCATAGAGCATAAAGCGGCGATGGTTTGATTCCATTGGTTACCGTTGCTCAGTGTATTTATTTTATCGAACTGACCTCAGCTTGGAGAACAGCGACGATTTCAGCTTCGAAAATACAAGAGGGATGGAAATGACAGAGTCGATATTAACGAGTCTTCAAATAAAGATTAATATTTAAACGGCCAATGGGATATTAATATCCGTTTAAAAAATGTGGAGCGAATTAAAATTATTTTTCCCTTCTGTCAAATCTTAGATCAGGCAATGTTTTTTCATTTGTTTATCTACGCGCAATGTTCTCTTATATTATTCCTTTATTTATTTCATTATTATTTATTTTATTTATTTTATTATTATTTGGCAATTCGATTATTATTTACATTATAAGAAAATTAATTATATAATATTTTATATTAACCCATTTGCATCATCGGTTTACTTCGGCCGCCGTGCTTAAAAATCAGAACCGAACAATGGACGACTGACCCATATCACCGCGCGCTTTTCGACGCATGGGTGTGAAACCGACGTTGAAAAAATTTATCGATTTAAATCACATATTCATTTTCTGTCACATCTGAAGAACATTTAGCAACTGGTAATAAGAAACAGAAATAACAAATGAAAAACTTATAAACAAGTAAGAAACAGTCGTATGTTTGCGGAATATTCCGCGCTTGGATGCAAATGGGTTAAAAGAATGCAAGTCATTTTTTTATCTCTGCATTGAAACACGAGAAATTTTGCTAAACGTGAACAAGTGAACGCTTAAGTGTTGACAGGATATTACTCTGTTATTTTAACTTTATGTTTCATATAAATAGTAAAAAATTGATTTACCTGGTGAAGTAGTACGTTCAGGATCTCTTAGTAATTTAGTACTAACTGAAAATTCCATGCTGCTGGAAAGTGGGTGGAAGTACATTACACTGTATCCATCATTCGTTGACGCAAGGCTCATACCGAACAGGCCATCGGTCCATTGGAACGAGATCCCTGACACATTGAATTCTCCGCCCTTAATGAAATTAAAATTTGGGGAAATTGAATACGCATATGTATAATTTTTATTTCATTGGTAAAAATATAACCCGCTCTTCCTCATAACTCGTGTTCATTTAGGCTACGCGCAGACTTAACCGTTTGAGTTCCTGTTTTCCCGTCCAAAAGTACCAAGGAGCGCTTTTTCGCTTGTCTTATTCCCTCTCCAAAAATGCTAAGCGACGCGATAGCGCCTGTCTTGTTCTCTGATTAAACATGCCAAGAAGCGCTTTTGCGCTGTTTTCTGCTCTTATACGGTAAGTTATAATTTTTTGTATTCAGTGTGGTTCTGACATCTTTCCGAGCATAAGTACAGATATCAGCGTGTTTAAATAATATAAAAATATTATTTAAATATTTTGTAGCCGTAAAGTCGCGCATCGACAGAAACCGAGTTGTCGCGGTTGTCGGCTTCGCAGCCTAGAGCGCTGCCACTTTTCGAGCGAAACAGAAGAAGCGCAAAATCGCTCCTTGGCACTCAAACGGTTAACCATTTGTAACGGTAGCTGATGATTTCCACTAGCAATGGACCTGTTTTTCCTATATTTTTAACACGTTCATTGCCCAAAGAATCATAAACGTTTTGACAGAACATTAAATTCAAGTGAAAAAATTATATTCGAATATTTATTTAGAAAAGAATAGCACTTTCATCGAATTTATGATATTTCGATCTTCTACTGTTATTTAACGAAAATTTTATTAGGTAAGTGCTAAAGTTCGTACCCGATTTCGCATTAAAATACAAGTAATTTGGCATGTAAAATTTTTTTTTATTAATCATTTATATAATCTTCGTTGCTTTGTATTATCTTGTTTCTATTTTGCAATAAGTTATACACAGCGTCATCGTCGATCGAGGAAGGTCGATCAGAGCGTGGTTCGTCGTTAAGTTGAAAATCACTACGTCTAAATTTTGCAAACCACTTTTTCACTGTACGAAGAGCTGGTGCACGATCTTTATAAACATCCTGAATGTTTCTTATAGCAGTTCCGACTGTTACACCTTTGTGGAATTCGTAGAGCATGACGCGACGCAAATGAATCTTTTCTTGGCACATTTTTAAAATCTCTTATCACAATATAAATACTATCAAAAAACAACANCAATAAGTTATACACAGCGTCATCGTCGATCGAGGAAGGTCGACCAGAGCGTGGTTCGTCGTTAAGTTGAAAATCACTACGTCTAAATTTTGCAAACCACTTTTTCACTGTACGAAGAGCTGGTGCACGATCTTTATAAACATCCTGAATGTTTCTTATAGCAGTTCCGTCAGTTTGCACAAGCAACACCACATATCGTTTGCAAATAATTAATTTAGTCACATCTATTGAAATCGGGCTCGAACTTTTGCACTGACCCAACTTAATAAAAATACGTGTGCTGATTGTCACGAGCAACGGATGGCTACGTGGCACGGAACGTGTTAAATGAGAAACCCATAATCACGGCCACTGTTGCAGCACGCAAAGCACAAGCAATTATAGTACTGACAACAGTCACCCAACCCAAATAATAAAATATGTGAGGAACAATTTTTTCTTCTGACGGAAAATCACTTCGAAGTAGCGAAATCAATTCTCAGGCTGCTTACAGAGCAACGCAAGTACTTACGACGGATGCAACAAAGTTTGCAACAATGAATATGATTTTTAGAGAATCTTTTGGTTCATTTATACAGAGTGTTTTACAATAGGTGTTAGAAAATTTAAGGGGTAATTTTACAAGTTCAAATAAGACGAAAATTAAGAATAACAAAATTACGTTCCTGACTTCGGTTTTTACTTGGTAACATTTAACACGTTTTAATCGACTTTCCGTTAGGCTGTGTGGTGCGATACTAATTCAAAAGCATTTGGTCGCAAAATAGTTAAAAATTTAAGAAGAAAATTATAGAGGCCTGCAAAGGAACGGCGTATCTTTGTTTAATGTGATTTAATAGAACCCATTAATGAATTATAAAGTATTATTTTTTGAAATTGATACTGTCAGTTCTCAGAAACCAATGACGCCTAAATGAAAATTTTAGCGTCGGTCCGCAGGGACCGGTGTGACGCTTAACGTGGTAAAAGTCGGCCAAAGTATACCTGGGATCCCACAAACTTCCCTACAATAACGAATGCAGATCAGTTTGACACAGTAATTCTCAAATCCAACAACACATGCTAGCACCTGTTGCCGAACATACTGTAGTTCTGCTCTTTCAACTGTATGAGGAGTACCGGATGCTATACAGACTGGAACACGTCGCTCTAAATGCAGCCTTAAAGTTTTAGCGTTCCTCCGTCTTTTGTATATAATTTTATATAAGACAAATATCTGTTTTTATACTATAACAAAGAGTTTTCACGAGGCGTAAATACGAATGAAATAAAATCTTGCGCATAGACGTAGAAGTACTGGAATAAAAGTAAATAATTGTTTATGGCAAACGAAGCATTCAGACAATTAAATTCTTCTCTATTTTGATAGATCATTTAAAATGATAAATTCTTTGCACATAACAATTGCTTTTATCTATTACTATTAAATATTCATGTGCAAAATAACAAAAAAATTTATTTGTTTCAAAACCACTTGTTGTAGAGAAATTGTTTGACTACGAGGCGACAGGACATAAAACTGAATATTTTTTTAAGTTTTGCTTTATCGCTATCACAAAATTATGCGCAACAGTCGAAATAATGCGAAAACTTTGAGGATTAATTTTACTACCTCGAAGTGATTTACTATTAGAAGAAAAAATTGTTCCTTGACTATTTCATTATACTCTATATATGCAAAAACTTTTATTAGAATCAGAATTTTTGGATTGGGTAACTTTCCTTGTTAGTTGAAGTAAAGAAATTATAAAGAAAAAACAGTAACGAAGCATCGAACATTATAAATCATGTTTACCCTTGAACAGTGTTGAACTGTTGAAGTTTATGGTCTCCAATGTCTTAGAAAATAATTCATCATTCAGTTAAATTAATTAATCTATACAGGATTTCCGCGATAACAAAGAATAGTTTTTTATTTTCTAACGTATTGCAGACAGAAAAAAATTTTTTATGAAAATTGCATGGTACAAGAGGGCATATTTTTTTATGAACGCGAACTTTTTTCTATTTCATTATTTAATAGCATACAAAGGTCAAATTCACTTTTTTAGAGTAGAACTAGGTGTTTTTCTTCACATCATTTAATAATGTTTTTTAAGACAAATTCACCAACTTTTCATGTATACGAGGTAAGATATCTTTCCGGAAAAATCAGTAAACTTCTAAGCTCAGTATTTCAAAAACTAATTAACACTAAACCTACCGACGATTAAATTATACCTATTTGTATCAAAGCAATTACAATAATAGATACTTGGAAAAATACATAATGCGCCAGAAACAAATCTTTAACCATATATTTTACAGAAAATCACAAAAAATACTCAAAAGTGCACGGTTAATAATTTATAACATTTGGATAAGAAATTACGAATTGGTCATTTGATCGCTTTGATAGAGTTAGTGTTAAAATCGATTATATGCATAGAAGATTGATGATTTTGTCTTGAAATATACTATGTAATGATCCGAAGAAAAACATATAGTTGCATTTAAAAAAACGAACTTGATCTTCATATCTTATTAACCCTTTGCACTAGAGAGGTGATTCTCACTCACCCCTTGGATTAATGCAGCGACTCGAATCGCGTACAATGTAATTATATTATTTCAACTTTTCGTGTGTTTTTACATTATTCAAGACCTAATATTGAATCTTAAGCTTGATAATTTTGCTTCCTGCGATATTTTAGAAAGCACTCGTCAAAATCCATTCTCTGTTCCTCGGGATAAGTATCGCAGAAATGTGTCTTTCGAGTGCTTTCATCAAAAGATGTGCCCATTTGTACCATGCATTTTAATAGAAAAATGTTTTTTTGTCTGCGATACGTTAAGAAATAGAAAACTGTCCAATGTTACCATGGACACCCAATATACACTTTAAATGGAAACAAAATTTGAAAAACAGTTGGCTATTTTTTAAAAATAAGTATACCATCACTTTTGTTTCTATAATTGCATTCAGAGAAGAAAAAGTAAAAAAGAGATGAAAAATATAAAGCTTCATGTAATATAGGAAACATAATAAAAATCAACAATAAAATAAATAATTGAAACCATACAAAAATATTAAAAGTATAAAATCCTAAATAATGAAAATGTATTAAGGAAGAAAAAGCAGAAGTATAGACAAATGTAACGTTGTATCATTCAAAAAAGCGATAATATTGTAAGAAAAATAAAGATACCAACTTGAGGATCAGGGTGAAAGAAGTGGTGTTTAACGAGCCATGATTTGTTTAGCTTCCATGAATAGACTACGAGTCCTGGACCACCCAAATCACCCAAATAAGCGTAAGTATCTTCGCAAGAATAATCTTCGACGGCAATATTTGCAAAAAGGGAATCGGGTGTTTTTTGCTCTTCAGGAATAACAAACTTTCGTAGTAGTTGATCGTTTCGTAAATCGTAGACGAGCAACGCTGGTGGTGCTTGCTGTTCTGGATTATCCAAAATATCGGTAAATCCGGTGTCAAGAACCCAAAGTCTTTCACAACGATCTGCACGAATTCGAAACGTCGAAATGATCTCCGGCACGCTTCCAGCTTTATATTGGTGCACCTCCCAAGAAGGATATGGAATTAAAGTGGGAGATTCACGCGTGTCTGGAACAATTATCATGAATAATCAGTATTTTAGACCTACATTTATCACATAATAATTATGAAATGTCATAACACCTAAGTATGCAATCAAGGGGTAATTATTGTAAAATTATAATATAAAACAGGAGACAGACCTTTTCTTAAAAGGTAACGATCTAAAGTAACGTATTTATTATACTTAACTGCTTATTGTTAATTTATTAAAATTCACACATGTATAAGTAAACATTTCGAATTGCTATAATGCTTTCACAGTAAAAATAATTATGAAATTTTGGTAAATAATTCTTCAAGAAAGTTTTGATGATCATTACATTTTTTCTTCTTTTTTTTTTTTACCGTAAAACACTGTAACTATATTTTTACAAAAATGTTTTTAAAAGCATCTACTTCAACATTTTGCTTTACATATATGATAATGCTTATATTTAAAAGTCGTTAAATATTAACCAATTGCATTCGAAGACTTTTTAAGTTTCAAAGGGCTATTGCCGAAAACTTAATGTGTTCTTGTGGAAAGAAAAAAAGAAAATTATAAATGTTTACGATTTCTTATTTATTTGGTTAATTTACTTTTATTTTAAGATAAAAGAAATGTTTGAAATGATGAAAATATAGAATTTAATTAAAAATATAATCTCTGAAGAAAATTATGCGTGTCGCCATAGCGGCGCCAGCCGAGTGCAAAGGGTTAATATTCTCTAGTTACTGTCAACGTTAATTGAATGATATTGTTAAAGTATAGCAAAAAATATAATTTCTCACTTTAACTAGTTAATGTTCACATTAATGGGTATATTTTTATGTCTGAACAACCGTTAAAATGTGACAATCGCGCACGCTCTTCCGTTTTTGTTTAAAATTTAAATATATTAAATTTTCTTTCACTTTGTATGCTTTTTATTTTCCGGATAAAAATGTTTTTCAGAACATTATAGGTATTTTAAAAAAAATTGCACACGTGAAGTACATTACACGAGAATAAAGTATCTACTTATTGTTAGTAGATAATCTTTGTGTATTTGAGATAAAATTCAAATTATATCTAACAATAGTTAGGTAATGTACACATTAACTAAGTAGTTTACACATTATCTAGTTAAAGTGTAGAACTAATTTTTATTTTTCAACTTTAACTAAAATCTATAGATTGCTGAACATTTGCAATATTGTAAGGAATTAATGATCACTTTTCGACGAAAAAAAGAACTTCTACTTGTTTCGAAAAATACAAATAAATATTTAAACTTTTATGTACTTTGCGTTAATATATAGTTGAAAGAAACGTGTAATATGTTAATTTATATTTATCTAAAACGATCATATTTTCTCTTGTTTCGTAGGATCGCTATTCTTGTGAGTTAACGTAAGCAAAAGCAAGCGATGTTCGCTTCTCACATGATCAGTTAACGGCAATTAAAAAGATAATTTTAAGCACTCAATTAATCATCCACTAATGGAAATTTGAAATTTGATATCGTCAATTACATCTTCACAAAACTATTACCGATAATAGATAGATTGTCAAGGTTCTCTCGATAATAACTAATTTAAAAACGATCACATTCAATTATCAATATTGTTATAGCAAGTTGCACGATATAGCGAGCCTTCATGATATACAGTGGGTGATCAAATTATTATGATTACTTTGAAACAATTACTTATTCAAGCTTTGAGTAAGAATGGAATTGAAAGTACCCTTGAAATAACATCTTTTTCAGCACAAAAATTATTCTTAAGTTTTTAATAATGTATAACAATTTTAAATTTGCTACAAATTATTTAAAAAATTGTTAAGATATATCATCATTCGTTGAATTAAATTTAAAGCTAATAAATGTATATGAAAAATATAATAAGTACACACACTGCTACTTAATGATATTAAAACAAGTAACAATCAAGGAAAACACGAGTGAACAAAGATAATCTGATAAATGACTAGTATCAAGTTACACTGTTGCAAATGAACAATGGCAGCATAAAATGTTAACCTATCACAAATATACCTCTTACCGTACATTAACCAAGTAAAATAGTATCGCCAATAAATCAAAATACAGTCAAACTGTCTGTCTATATGTCAAGAACAAAAAAGGATACCTACGTGTTTTTATTATTCAGGACATAATATTACCAAAAATATAAAATATGTAACTCGTTCGTCTGATCGTAATAATTTGATCACTCACTGTATCCACGACATATTCACACGAAAATATTTTTACGCGAGAATTCACCACGTCGTGTTTTTTGTTGGGAAGTATATTATACATGGAAAAACATGTGGCTTGTATGTTCGATTATACATATAATACTCGGTTTAAACAATATACACACAGCACGTCGGAAGCATGCGTATTACAGAAACGCAAATATATTTTCAACAAAATTAGTGCACCGTTTAGTAAAGATTGAATCAGGCAAAATGGATGCATTCATTGCTCATGGGTCTATCTTATCTCATCACTGAATTTACTGTTTTATGGGATACATAAGGAGTTAAATTTTATAGCTCTTAGGTTCAGTCACCGCTCACAATTTTACACCGGATAAATAATCGTTTTATTGTAAGAAAAGTAAAACATGCATCATTTTTATTTTTTTGTCAATGAAAGAATTTTTTATAAATACCTTCACTATATTGATGGATGGTATTATTATTAGAAAGAATCATCAAAAAGAGTTACGAAGATCTATTTAATACTCTAAAAGAATTGCTAAGATCTATTTAGTGCTCAAAAAGAGTTGCTAAGATCTAAGTAATTCGTTAATCATTGATGTCAAATTGTAACTTACCATTCATATAAAAGTAATTTAAACTAGCAACAACACCACGCCTCCATCTCGGCACGGTAACAAAGATCCTGTTGCTTGTAATCTCGAGACCGAGGGGAAGATTATCTTCTTGCTTATATCCTGGAAAGAGAAGCTTGGTTTCGTTGCTTGGCCACTCGTATTCGAGCTGTTTCCACTGGAAAGCCACGCGAAGTTTATCGCTGGCAATAATAATTTTCCAAATGCAGCATTGAAGTAAGATGTTGAAAAAAAGACCCAATCCGGGTTGCATTTTGATTTTCTGCTTTCTTCTTTCTTCTAAAATTACCTTGACCTGTCCTACGTTGACACTATAAACTAACATTTCAAATAAATTAATTAAAACGTTGTTAAAATTATTGAATTCATACGTACAAAATTGCCAATTACAAATAGCATAACACTTTTTTTCCGTTTATGCTGGAATATGCTAGAAACCATTTGTTATAGTTTTTAAACATTGGTGCAACGATAACGGTTGAAAAATATTGTATTAAACTGTAAATAATACGCAGACTTCTATTAGTTCAGAGGTTTAATTAATTTCAGTTAATTTTCGAAAAAACATCATAAAATAGGTTAGTTATTCATTGAAAAGAATACTTTCAAATCAGTAATAATTATTTTTAATAATTCGAATAGTTACAAACAAAATTTTTATCATTCGAACTTCATCATTCGAAATAGTAATTTCATACACACTAACTCAATATTATACTTAAAATTGCGAACTTGCATTAAAGATTAAAAAAAAAAATAGTCCTACTATATGTATAGATGTACCACAATACAGTGGTTACTCGGTCGTTGCACGAAAATGGGGCCGAAAGAGCGAGCAAGGAACGAGGTTTTTCTGACGAACGAGGTTTTCAATAAGTATCGAGTAGAGCTCTCGCTATCCAGATATCTGAGTACCCGAATTACTCGTAATTACTCGAAATCCAGAATGAGATCCGGATTCGAGTATACTAAATTATATCCGGATATCCTTATTTAGATCCGAGTACCTGAATATGTAATCGATTTAATATTATTATACGCATGTATAAACTTTTTTTATTTGAATTCTAATTAAACGGAACAAGTTTAAGTAAACTGATCAAAACAAAAGACGATAAAGATGTCCACTTACCAAGTGATTCTCTCGTTAGGGGATTTGAAAAAGTAATCGTTGACCTGATATCACAGCCGATACCGTCTATGTTAATGTATACATATGTATATGATACCGCTAATACTCATTTACACATACAAAATAAATAAATGCTTGCAATTCATAAAATACGGTATCGATTATTGATTTTGGGGTGGAACATTTTTCTTTGAATCCTTTAACACGTTGACCGCCACAGTGGTCATATGTGTTTCAAATGTTTATAATTCCAGAAGTTGAATGAACGTTGACAGTTAACACATTGCGTGCAGGAAACGTACTTTTACGTTTTTTGCAATCTGTCACTGGGACACGGGTCACATAAAAGTACGTATTTAATAGAAGATTTGTGCTGAAAAACTGGTATCGTATAAATACGATGGGCATTGTAAGTATGTATGGTTTTTTTTTTTTTTTTTAATAATCATAGAGCATAGATTCGAGTGTAAAATAGAAAAAAGTTTCGTTCAGAAAAACGAAGTAGTTACCGATTTATTGCGATTTTACTGAATGACCAAACTCCCGCGCGATTCATGAGAAAACGCCCGCTGCATGCGTAAGTTGGCGACGAAATATACCCGCATGCCAAGTGTTAATGAGTTTGAACATTGCTAATTAGAGAATACTTTGAAATGAAATGTGCACTATTCGACGATTAAAAATTTTTATCGGAAGATCAAAAATGAGAGATTAATTTTTATCAAATCTTCTATCTACCGCCGTGGCGTCTTGAACAAAACATGTGATTTAGGCGTGGCGGTCAACGTGTTAACAAGAGAATCACCTTGTACAATCGTTTCAAATATTCAAGAGTGTATAATGGATTCTCGAATCTAAATCGAACAATCATCTGGATATTCGGATATACGAGCAGCAATTTTGCGAGTATCCGAGTATCCGGATGCTCAAGACTCAGACATCTACAAATCCGATTAACACGAGTAAATGTAGTAAGAACCCTAAAGTATCGAGAGATCTCCCATCTTTAACAAACTCTCCACTATTAAGTGACGCGTCGGCCAATACATATAAAAAGATAAACAAAGTTCTGCGGCTTCTACAAGCTACCATCCCCACACTGCGTTAATGAAATGCAACAAACGAAATCTGCGTGCGAGAACGCATATCTGATCGAAAGTGCGACGAATAATCACTGTACGTATTAGGTTGGTGCATATGAAATGTCGGATTTTCTTAATAAATAACAGTCACCTCGTGTCATTTTTTGACCTTACCAATTTACAAACTGTGATATAATACCATGGAATGGTTAATATTTATTCTTAGAGCAAGTTCTTTTGATGTTTGACGCGAATTATTTTCCATCGGTGCTTTCAACACATTGTTATCCACCGACGCTTCGGTTCTACCACGTAACTCATTTTGTAGAAAAATTTCTAGAACGGAATTTTGCGAATTAACACTCAACTTTCCTCTTGTTCACAATATTCTGTCGAAACGCTCCGTTTACGTTCCGAGCGATTTTTGTAGCATTATTGTCAAGTTTGTGTTCGTATAAAAAAATTATACGAATATCAACAATATTTATACTTGGAATAAATGTTTAAAAAGTGGGTAAAATGCATAATTTAGGAAAAAATGTTTCGAACATAATATGACTCTGATAATAGATAACCGAACTGTGTAAAAGGTTATCTCATAAACAATCATACATTTAATAAAAATCCGGCATTTCATATGCACCAACCTAATACATACTAGTGATTTCCAAAATCTTTTTTTATTATAACACAACAGGACAATGCAGGAGTACTTGAAAATGTACGTCAAAATTACATTTTTCTTCAAAAGTATCGATTTTAGGATCTATTTTGTTTAATATATCTATTATACCTCATATTACTTCCAATGAGATTTAAAAACAATATCGACTGGTCTTATACTCGTTTTAATAGTCTCATTTTTACTTATAAAAGACATTCTTTAACCTGTTTCATAAGAATGTAAACAAGGATTATATCCAGAATTTCCTGTGTCATATAATGCTGTGCTTCAACACAAATTTATTCTATATTTATTTTATTGTCCTTGAACTTTTTAAAATATGAACAATATACGAAAGATTCGGAGAGATATCGTACAATTTTTAAGTATATTTGGCTTTCAGTATTCTCTGGAAATATGATGAATATATGATAGATGAAATAAAACAATTTACATGTGATTATTATTTACGTATTCGTTGCTAATATAAGCGTTAAAAATGGCGTCCTTGAATATCAATTTGTAATACGGATAACGTTGCATGGTGAATTTCAGTTGGATTCATCAAAGAACAAGCTTTTTTTATACGTTCTTGCATGTATTCTTTAACCTGCTAAGTGCGGAATTTAGTTTCCAAAGGCCACCACAGGGTGCGGAGTTAAAATCAAGCGATGACGCGTATACACGTCAAACGCAAGATAAACGGTCCTACTATAAATTTTTACAAAAAATGAGGAATGATTATATTTTTATTAGTCAGAAAAATTTATTTTACACGACGTGTATACACGTCGAACGCACTGCAGAAGAGATTCGGCCTGACGTGTATACACGTCGAACGCACTTAACAGGTTAACTGGTAATATCTCGTACACTTGTTCCTTTAATTTTCTTCGCAAACTAATTATCTGGTAGTATGTACGTAAATAATGTTTACATGTAAATCACCGAAATAGTCGGACGGTGTCTTTAAACAATTTATTCTCCGTTGCAATAGACCTTGAGTGATCTTAAATGACTTTTATAATAAGTCATTGATTTGGTCTTAAAACATTCTGTCAGAGTATACAATCGATTTAAAAAAACGGGATCGATCTTTATATTTCCTCTGTGCATCTCACCCTACAATGAACCGCATATGCAATGAACCGCACGTACGTGCTATGAACCGTTTGAAAGTTTTACGTATGGACTAACGTTTCTTGCATACACGAGTTCTCTGTACCCGCAGAAAGAGTGCCACAAAGCATAAAATACAGTGTAGGTAAAAATTTCCTTACACGTATGTTTGTAGCGTTAACATTATATTTCAACAGTTTTTAACCTCTTTGTACATGATTTAAAATTTGTCTATAATCTATTTATTAGCATTTTTATCCGATAGTAGCCTAAATAATAAAGTCCGTATTAATTATTTATGGATTATAAAAAACGAAACAATTACAGTACCTGTGATTAAATAATTTACATTATTAAATAAAACAAACATGCAAAGTATTAAAATCTAATATTTTTAAAGTTATTAAAAATATAATATAAAATAAATAATAGATAAATTTTTGTTTAATTTCATATCTTTTGGGAGATGATCGTTCCCTTCACCTCTCCCGCCTCTCTTGGATTCGCCTTTATCGTTAAAACATGTACGAGACTAATCGATATTATTTTTAGATCTCGGTAGAGGTAATACTATAATGTATATAAATACGAATGACGTGAACAGCCGACTGTAATAGAAGAATGCGCGAATCTTACCTGAAACGGGAAACACCGGTTCTTTATAAACGCATTGCAATGTTAGTTTAAAGACTTCATCCTTAAAGAGGGCTTATTTTGTAGATAGAATTTTAAAGAATATAGTTATATTTAAAAAATTTTGAAATACTAAAAACAACGATCAATTTTTACACAGTATAACTATCGATGATAGAGAAACAAATCTAAGAAGATAATTCTAAAATCAAACTAATCCATGTATGTATAACATTTTACAAATTTTCGGATACTAAGATATCATTTTTGAAAATTTAGTATTTTGTAATTCAGTATTTAAAGCACTAATGCGTTCAATTTATTCGATTACGTCGGTAAACACGGAAAAAAACATTACTAGAAATAATTGATATCTTCGCTTCTAATTGGTTAATTAAAATTGTAAATTATTTAATTAATATTTCTCTGCTAAATACATAAGCTGCTACTTATTTCCTCATCTTCATCAGGAATGCGTCACGAATTTGCAGTATATTTATTTCAATATTAAACTGTTATACACGATTCGATTTGTGATTTCAGCAACTGTGATAATAGAAATGTTATTCTGTTTTAAACAACACTAACGATCTCAATTCTGTCTGAGCAACTGAATAAAATAAATGTATCATATTGAGCATTTAGAGTAAACAAACCACAATAAAAATAGCATAAGTATGAAGTTACTGAGAGAAAGGTGGTTAACGCGTTAACTTTTTACGGCACAGGATTTCAGGTAATGAAATAGACCCATGTCCCATAGAAATTTTATTGCATTTTAAATGAAACAAAATTAGTATATCTTTACTAATAAAGGAATCGCATAATGTAAAGACAAAAAAATAGTAATAATTTAATTGAATTTGTTGTTGTAGGGTGGGACTCAAATAGTTCCACCGTGCATTACGGTGCATAAAAAATGTGGGACACTTTTAATCCCAGCGTGCCCCAAAGAGTTAAGCGCCACCCCGTTCCTTTGTCCTTGCGGACCGACGCTGAAATTTTTGTTTTGGTGTTGCTGGTTTCCGAAGACTGGCACCATCAATTTTCAAAAATAATACCTTATAATTTATTAACGAATTCTACTAAATCACATTAAACAAAATTACCATTTTCCTTCGCAGTCTCTTACAATTTTCTTCTTAAATTCTTAACTATTTTGCGATCAAATGTTTTTGAATTAGTATCACAGCACATAGTCTAAAGGAAAGTCGACCAAAATTGGCATTTAACGTGTTAACCGTCAAAAGTATGCAATCTAATCGAAATGACACTAACCGTGCCATAAATTAGAATAAAAAACAAAAGTAACGAATTCATTATTAAAGTTGATATGGAAGCTAAAAATTAACAAAATCTCATTGAGAAAAATAACAACGGAACTTTACTGTAAAGACAGCAATGTATGCCTTTGAAATGTGGGTCTCTGTGTCACTGTACCGATCTTGACCCTTGATGAACGAAATACTTTACAGCATAGCGAACAGCTGGATCGCAGGTGTACGACATCACCAAACGTTAACACGCTGACCGCTGCAGTGGTCATACGTGATCGGAGATTGTTCCTCGTGTAGCGCCACGGTGGTCATCGGTGACCAGAGTGCTTCAAATGTTTATAATTGTAAAAATTAAATGAACGTTGATAGTTAATGAATTTTGAACACCATCATCGCTATCAGAGAATATTTTGAAATAAAATGTCCACTATTCAATGATTAAAAATTTTTATTAGAAGATAAAAATGAGAGATTAATTTTTATCGAATCTTCTATCTACCGGTATGGCGACCTGAGCCATGGCGTCCTGAGCAAAACATGTAATTTCGGCGTGACGGTCAACGTGTTAAGGGATGTACGTCAAGATCAAAGTAACTAACGGTCATCAAAGGTCAAAATTGGTAGAGTTACACGGTGACCTACATTTCCAAACAGCAAGCAAATCGGATTGGATAAGTTTAACTAAATTTTTCGATTCATTCTGAGTTACTCGCACAAGCATGGTGCGGAGACAACGCTCTCGCTAGCAACCGGCTGCTCTTCTCGCTCTGTGATTGGTCACTGTTTTTATTAATAATTCGTTAAGAAATATTTTAAAAAACCAGATCATTTCAAGTTTAACGTATTTTGTGATATAGATTGTATGCATACATGCGCTTAGTTTATTTATGTAAATCTTCAGTTACTTGTGTAATTATTTCTTTGTAACCGTTGCCGTGTTAACAGCAGAATTAAAAAAACATGTAGTGAGCTTAATGCCAAATAATACCAACGAATCAACTACTTTACAAATTTAATCACTGTTGGATGACCAACCTAGGTATACACGCCAAATCATGTCGAAACACATAACCACGATCACCCTACAAAACAAATTACAATAGACTGCCGTACAACGCGGAGGATACGTTCGCATAATAGGAAATCGCGTTATACGGGACATACATTATTGAACTATACTATAATTATACAAACTATGGACTATGCAAGCGATGAATCTGTCCAACCAATATTAACAAAACGGCATCGTTGGAACTTATTTGTCGATACTTCCGATAGTGAATAAATGTTAAATACTGAAGTACATATTTTTATTTTTGTTAAAAGTTGAATAAAATTATTTTTCTCTTATACATTTTCTTTTCTAAACAAAAAACAGAAACTATGTGCAAATGTTAAATTTATCTTGCGCATAATAAGGGACTGTTTATGGCGCTGTATGAGTACTAGTCGCAATTTTTTCGTCGCGTTATACGGGAGTCTACTGTACTCATTTCAAACTCGAACACAAAACCAAAATCCTTCTGACTAATTGTAAGCCTAAAACCAAGGGCCACCGCTACCCTCTCCATACCATACAGCTCCTGCATATAAGACCCCACGCGTCTATAGAAAAGAGTTTTTTCACTTTTATCGGGGCGTCGACAGTAGACCCATTCTTGCATTCTAATAACCACGAAGTATTAAAATTACGTCCGAGAATCGAACTGAAGCGTTCGAAATAAATTATTTTTATAAGTAAGTTCAATATCATACGTCTCTCTCACCCGGATTCTAACACTGCATTTTAAACGCGGTAAAGTTACAATAATTTATAATAGAAATAGCTTTGATATTAGCGTTCATCCATACTATACAGATGTATATTACAAGTGTCGAACAAATTTACAATTCGTTGTTAACAACAGCCACTAATTTTCTTTAAATTTCTAAATGTTATACGAAAATATGTCAGTGGGAAAATGAAGTGTCACTTGATTTTAATTACAGAATTTAATTAAAAGAAAGGAACTAAATTGACGCACAATGGATACACAAAGTATTCGTATGTATTCATGTTTTTAAATTAACCAGACATTCTTTCGTAAGTTCTATATTTTATTCATACACCGTACACTCATGACTTCTATTGACAATATCTTTTTCACTGCAACGTCAAGTTGTAACCTTGATACATCATGAAAATCTTGATTGGAAGTTAGATTGTCATAGACTATTCTGATATAAACAGGTTTTGACTTTTAGCAGAAATCAAGAATTCACAGCGTATGAATACTTTTTTCAGTAGCGATATTTCTATCTAACTAATCAACGTATAAATACCAAAATAAATATGTTTTAGCATATTACTATATTCTACCTGCACGATATATTTACGTATGTATGTAGCTGGGCGACATTTATATGTAAATCTGACAAAAATGGTCGAATCTGTAAGCAAACCGATGTGTTTATGTTACGAGGAATAGAAAAAGCAGAGTTATCAGTCGGCCCTGGATAGCTTAATTGGTTAAGGCCTGATGCAGGCGACTAACTTGTTCTTGCGATCTCGCTACGATCATATGTCTGCCTTCGTTGTTTTTAATTAAGAAAACTAAGAAAGATACATGGTCGCAACGAGATTGCAAGGACAAACGTTTCTCGACTGCATCAGGTCTAAAACAGTCGCCGGACAAAAGATCCGGGTTCGAATCCCGGTTGTTAGGCAATTTAATCGACCGACTCTTTTTCTCTTACAAAAGATAATCGATTTATATATGAACTTAGTTCTTATCGCCAGTCTTACGAGAAAGGCAAAAATCCGGAAAATACACTTGTAGGTTAAGTTTCCTTTTTTTACGTTATATTTGATTTACGTTTTTATTTATATTTTTTAGAGTTTTATCATTGAAAAATCGTAAAAATTTAACTTTTTGTACGTGACCATTAACTGAAACACGTAGCATACGTGCATGGGAAAAGGTTGTTCAATATATCAATTTTTAATAACAGATCCAAAAATCATCGAAATCGGAAAGGAGACTACTTTTTTATAGTTTCACCAAATATTTTACAAATATTATATTTCCTTGATATTCCCATAGGGAATTTCTCCAAAAACAAACGAAAAATTTTAAACAAAAAAGGATCACGCTGCCTTAGCTTGTTAGTAAACCTCGTGTACTGTTAAGATTAAAAAATATAGTGAAAAAGTAGTAAAAATGTAGGAAATTACAACAAAAGAGCGACAAACTGTAATAAATAATTTTTCAAATGGTAAAAGTTATTGAAAGATAGTAAAAATTGTTAATAGAATACATTATAAAACGTTTTAACCCTGAAAATAGGATAGCAAATAAATCGAAGACCTCTAAAAAAGAAGTTTAATGTGTACAATGATAGTTAGAAAAATTTTTAATGTGATTAAATGTGAATTTTAAATGACCCAAAGCTTAGTACACCTAAGTTGACAAAGTAAATGGAAAAACATTTAAAAATATCAGTTAATCCTGAAATAGTAAGGAGAGTTTTACAGAAATATCATTTTTATGGTCGTACAATTCGAAATAAGCTGTTCATCAGCAAGAAAACTAATAATAAGAAGAAAAGGCTTGTGTTTGCTCGACAATATTTAAACAAAGATTTTTATTTTTGGAAAAAAGTTATTTTTATTTACAAGAATAAATTTAATCTCTTTCATTTTGATGGAAAAGTTATTGCGTGGCGTAAGCGAAAAGAATTTAAAAAACAAAACTTAAATTTAACAATTAAACATAGAGGGGGTGGGTAATTGTGTGGGTACGTGTATTGGCTGCCAGTGTGAGAAATTTAGTATTTATTGAGGGTAATATTAATAAATATGACTATTTAATATTTAAAACAAAAATTTAAAAGGCAGTGCCCAAACATTAGGAATTTTTAATTATTTTAAATTATATAACGACAACGATCCCAACCACACGCTTTATAACTATCCAAAAGTCATTAATACTTTTCAACAATTACTTGACCTAAACATAATTGAATATTTTTGGAATTTATTATAAATTCGGATACGCAAATACAATTTCAAATAAAAATGGTTTAAAAAAAGCTCTAATAAAAAAATGCACAAAACTCGAATCTGATTTAACAGAGAAACCGGTGAAATCGATGCAAAAACAATTATATGCTGTGGAAAGCAGTCAAGGACACTCAACAAAGTACTAATTTTTTTATTTAAATCAAGTTTAAAGCAATATTTTACTTGCGCACGATTTTAGGTGTGAAATATTTTTCAGACTAAATTACAGCAACTTTTTTTGTTTTTAACTTAGAAAGATTCCTTTGTTTTAGTTTTTAAACACAATGAATATAGAAACATTTACAATATACAGAGTGTCCCAAAAGAACTGTAAGTCACTTTAAGGGGTGATTCCTGAGATGATGCCATGCAACTTTTTTCTCTGCGAAAATGTCAAATTCAGCTTTGTTAACGAGTTGTTAACGAAAAACACTAACCAATCACAGAGCAAGTAAGGCGGCTGATAGCCAGCAGGAGCGTTCATTTCACGCCGTGCTTATGTTTTTACGAGCAACTCGGAATGTATCGAAGCGACTATTAATGAATATGAAACAAAAGTTATACCGAATAAACTAATTAATTGTTATTCGTGTAGAACAAATAAATTGAGTTTAAGAATAATGAACAAATCTATGAAAAGTAATTGAAATTTAATAACGAATACAGTGCAATTTCTTATTCTAATAAAAATTTATTCAAATGACATCAAACACTACTATTGATAATAAATCTTAAACATGGTTCTTTAATAATATTTAATACAATCATTTAATTTTATTTTTATTGTTTTAATAGAATATTTAATAACAATATTAATTATAAATATTTAATAATATTTAATAATTGTTTAATAGTTTCGCCAAGAAGTTTGGCGAAAAGATTGTTTATGGAAACTTTGAAGAACACAGCCAGGAATAAGTTATAGACCACGTTAAACTAAAAAAAGAATAAAATTAAATTACACTCACCCAATCAGCAAAAGATTCACCTGCTGATCACGGGTATGTCACCACCGAACGTATGACCAACTCTTTTCAGAGCCAAGCAACTTTTATATCCTAGAAATAACAATAAATTCAATTTCACCACCTCAGTATTGTAAATTACAAGTGATCAGTGTTAGTGACCGTGCAGTGTGAACATTAGTGTCGTTGAGCCGGCCATACGTGATCAGCTGTTCGCTACACCACAAGCCATGTCGTCCGTCAAGAGTCAAGATCGGTAACGTGACACAGTGCTACACATTTCCAAGCAACAGGTGAATCTTTTGTTGATTGGGTGAGTAGAATTTAATTTTTCGATTATTCTTTTTTAGTTTAACGTGGTCTATAACTTACTCCTGGCTGTGTTCTTCAAAGTTTACATAAAAAAACTTCTAATATTATTATTAAATACTGTATTAAAACAATAAAAATAAAATTAAACGATAGTGTTAAATATTATTAAAGAACCATGTTTAAGATTTATTATTAATAATAATGTTTGATGTCATTTGAATAAATTTTTATTAGAATAACAAATTGGACTCTATTCGTTATTAAATTTCAATTACTTTTCATAGATTCGTTCATTATTCATTTGGAGTATCGGATAAACTCAATTTATTTATTCTTCAGGAATAACAATTAATTAGTTTATTCGATATAACTTTTGTTTAATATTTTTCAACAGTCGTTTCGATACATTCTGAGTTGCTCGTAGAAACACAAGCGCGGCGTGGAATCAACGCTCCCGCTGGCGACCAGCCGCCTTACTCGCTCTGTGATTCGTCAGTATCTTTCGTTATAACTCATTAACAAAGCCGAATTTGACATTTTCGCAGAGGAAAAAGTTGCTTGGAATCATCTCAGGATTCACCCTTTAAAGGAACTTACAGACCTTTTGAGACACGCTGTATATTCGTTTAATATCTCTTTCCAAATCAGCCTGAAACTTTTTTATTATAAGAAACATATTTTTATATGCAGTGTACCGTTTTGGCAGTGACTCACTGTGGATAGAATGTATACCGTCTTTATAACTTCTATTTAGCCTTGGAGTAATATATTTACATATTGCACATTATGGAAATACGTTTAACGCGTAAAAAAGGAATAATAGGTATTATATTTGCTTCCGCGTTTGAATTACATTTTTCTTTAAACACTTCTCTAAGGAATATGATACACTGCGGTAAAAGAAAAGTATCTTTACAAAGGCCAAAAAGGTAAAATGGATCGATAAAGCAGCATGTGACAGTAATAGCTAACAAAGGACAGAACTTATGCGATAGAAAGTATGATTGCAGTAAAAGTATAAGCTAAACAATCACATTATAGTGATGTAGGTCAACAAATTCATCGTATCTAAGATAAGTTAAAAGATTTTCACAAGCTTTTAGGTATTTTATAATAGAATTAAAAATATTTTGATGAAATTTATATAACTATATATTAAATTATAACGTGTTCAACCAAAAATAACTGTATTTACTAATAATAGATTAAAATAAAAAATTAAATTAAGAAATAAATATTTCTGTACGCAAATATTGAATTTCATAATTTTCTCAAAATTTTGATCATCGACACTACTAATATTAGTAGTATATGACATACTTAATATATGAATGAGTTATTTCAAACTATAACCTATTTTTCAAATATCCAATCAATATCTTTCTATATTTTAAATAATTTTGAAGAACACTGATAACATAACGCAACATTTGTTTAAAGCGCAATTTATTTAAATATTATTTTATCTACCTTTTGTTTGTTGAAAAATATTTAATAAATAAACAACAAACGTAGATTTAATAGATATAGTTATTTATTTATCCAATAGTCTTATTATTTGACCGAATATATTAGTTGTCATTGAATTTGATATTAAAATTCGATTTTAGTTAGCGTATTCGTAAATGTTTATGTTTCCACGTAATAGTTTAAACCCTCGATTATGCAAAGATAATATTTTTTTGTATAATTTCTTAACTCGTTATCCACACAATTAAATGGCTCATAAATATATTAAATAATATTTTACAGTATACATACTTTATAACTACTTAAATCCAATGTGTTTTTATATGAAACTATCAAAGTTTTCGAATTGTCATTACTTTATTAAAAAATACAATGGTAGTTCGTATACTCTAAATTAAAAGATTCGTTTTAATTAATTCGAGTAACAAAAAAATGAACACAAATCTTATGGAAACATCAGTTTTCCAAAGTGTGTTGTGCAAATTATTTTAATAAGAATTATCACAGCTTTCGAACAAATGAAAATAATTTAAAGTATTTAGATTACAAACTAGTCGCTTGTGCAAGTACTCGTTGCTATTTCGGAATGGTTTATGTTGAAATATTTCTACGAACAAACTTTACCTGTAACCAGTACACGTCAAATATTTCGGTTAAACTACCAAGAATAAAGTATCCTTTATTTAACACTGTCGCTGTTTTTGGGTTGCACACTTTAAATGTTCACTTTATTCATGTATTTACCGTTTGACTGCCGTTCCGGTCGAAAAGAGTTGCGAGAACTTCAAACGTGCGAAGTACTATCGCGGCGGGAACACGCGACAAACTGAAAATTCGTCGAGGAAACGAAAGACGTTCTCCCGCAATACCGTTTGGATACTGTTCAAAGCTTTACTGATCCGCTCGACAGACTTGTTAAAATACCGCGATTCATCGTTTCCCGCTAACCTATGATGTTACGTAGTGGAATGGAACGGTGAAGAAACTATAGTAAAATACTCAGGAGTTGTTAATTTACCCGATCGCGGTAAGACCGATCAGTGTAACACCATGCAAATTGACGCGTACAATTTTTGAAGCATATTTTAGTATTGGATAACTTTCAGAAAGGAAAATTAAATTAAAACACCTGTATCTTGTCAAGAACGAGATTTTTCTGTTCGTGACATTATTTATGATTTCTGCATGACATTGTACAAATTTATAGTAACGAGTAGAAATTAAAGGTACTTTTGGGAAATACGCTTACATAGATACTATTATGTAAAAAAGGGATTTTCAAATATTGCATTCATTATGTTAATCGTTTTTATTTTATTTGGATCATAGATTTGTTTGAATTTTTAAACGAATAAAGTTGTGATCTAAAAATTATAAAACATGTGTAGAATTGTGTAGAAGAAACCAAAAAAAAGAAAAAAAAGCAGAGTAGAGGAAATCAATTTTCTGAATCGTTGAAAGCAGAATAGCAGGAAATATCAAATGAGTCTATTAACAAATGATTGAACAATTTTTGGAAACAATTATTGCTGTGGTGAAAAACCAGAAGAGGTGATACAAAATATAAATTATCGTAAACTAATCAATATTTCTTGACGCAATGAATCATTCTTAAACGAAATACTTTTTAAAAATTAATAGAAAAATTCAAACAGTAACTACCCCTAAATTTATTTGTAAAATAACAAAACGTTTTTTGATCGATGATTTTAGAATTTTGTATAGTACCGTATAGTTGTAGATTTAGCCCTAGTAGCAATAGCGTAATTCATTTTTTGCCTCACATAGAATCCGTAGCGTTAAATTTTCTTCTTGCGCATTGTATCATGTTGTTCTAGAACACAGAAACCACGAGTCTTATCGTAGAATTAGAATTAATTTTCAGCTAACCATTCGAATCAACCTCGGAAACCACAAAGCTACAAAGTTCATTGACCAACAAAGTAATCTCTTATCCTACGTGCACAATAATAACGACTAAACAAGTTTTGCCGGCAACGTTTTAATTCGATCCTTGAACGAGAATCATGTAACATACAATCTACACAGCTTTATACATATACATGTACTGTAAAAATGATTACTTTCTCTTTAGCTGATCAAAAATAATAACATTTCAATATTAGATCAAATCTTTATAAATACATACATACTTATCGTTTATTTGTTTGATTTCATAGCAACAAAGAAGCAAGGCAAATCATTCCATTTGATTCATTGCAACATTTATAAATCTTTATTTAACCATTTAAAATGCATTGACAATTTCTTTAAACGATTTAATTATCGTACTTAATACCATTAAAGCTTAGCATCTTATTTATACAATAAAAGAGACACCATTTATTTATCTATAACTTATTTTGTATGATAACAAAGACAAATACGTCCTTTCACTTTCTATAGTCGAGTTATCTGCCAATGTTTCAAATCTTTTACATACATGCCAATTTTGATCAAACTTTGACATATGATATTTTTCTAAAAAATATACGCAATAGTTTATATTGAAGGGTGAAAAGCAGTCTCAATGTTAGGAGCAGTAAACATATTTGGTCTATTATCTTGAAACCTATTAGAGATAAAGGAATGCCGTAAATTAACGAATTTTGTATCGAGTGACAAATTTGACTACGTAAACTGATTTGCAAAAGGTTTATTTCTGTAAATAATATAATAAAAACTGTTAATTTTTTGCTCACTTTTCTTGTTAAATACTTTTCAATTTGGTCGGAGTTTTGTGTTTGAAGACTACATCCCCCAAGGCACAATCCATGGATAAATCAAAATTTTCATTTTTGAAAATAAACAAAAATAACTCTTCTTAAAATTTACTTAAACAAGATGTTTTTTCACGGAATAACAAAATTTGACAAGAAAACTTGACATGAAAGTATCTTATAAACAGAGAAATTGTTAATAAAATTTGCAATTTTTATGTGTCTTGACATTGTATATGAATTTTCATTTCTGAATCTATTGATCGTACGAATATAATTTTTTTTTATCTTTTTAAGAAGAGTTTAGACTTTATAAGCAACTTTTTTTATGCACAAAAAGTTATTTCTATCGTTCAAAAATTATAAATAAATTCATATTTTTCGTTTTTCTAGGTAAAATAGTACATTCTCTACAGTTTTCTCTAGGTGACAATTTTTAGTACACTACTTCTCTAACAATTAACTTTATAATTATAACCTTACAACCTTATGCATTATTTCGGGTAGAAGGCCGAGACTTTCAACTTCTTACTCATCTAGCGTATTTTATGCTGAGGTACGCTTAGACCTTTCGCAGTTCTTACAGTGAAGATCCGTACCGTAAAATTTCCATATATGAAGTAGAGCAGAGAATACGGATATGAGATAAGGTACAAATATGAGACACCAAGATTTTTATCTGTACACTGTACTAATATCTTTGTTTAATAAAATTAAGCAGCGCGAAGGCTGCCGTCTCGTAACAACCGTTGACGTTCGTTGTCTTACTTTTGTTTAATAGATGTTTTTCATTTTGGTCGCAACGGAAAGTTTTTGCGTGTGCATATTGAAGTAAAATTTACTTTGGTTTATTTTATGACTTACAAAGAAACAAAAAAGGTTAATTGTTTTATAATAATCATAGTTTGAGGACATTAATGAAGATTGTGGTATAATTACAGAAAGTAAAATGGCGAGTTGGTAGCAATATAAGACGTGTGATAAGCAGTTATATCAAAAATTTATTACTAAATAATAAAATGGATTTCAATCGCTCCTTCAAATGTCAAAAACAAAATTAAGTAAAGGAAAGAAAGGCCTAAGAAAGAACTATTCCGAAAAACTGTGGATTCAATGTTTATCATACCAATTATGAACCTATTATGATTATTCAGGTCTAGAAACTGAAATTTACATATGTGATTATTGTACAACTATATTTGTTACTTGTTTATCGTTAAAACTGTTTTATTAACGCTTTAACACAGTTTCATAACTTATTTTTCTCTAAAGTAATACTGTCCCATATTAAAGAAAACCTATACAAAATCGTATACTTAAGGTTCTAGGTCTGTAACTTTTTATTTTATAAAATACATTGTGTAATTAAAATTGTATTTATTAAATACTTTCATAATGAACATAAAATAAAAATAAAATTAAAAAATGTTAATTTGATTCTTAAATTATTAATCAAACGAAATATCTTCCTTCTCCGACTCTTCCTTTTTCTCCATGCGATGCGGATAAAACTATGTGCACTATACGATATTGTCACTGATCTAAACTAACAACGGTAACACTGAAAACCTTGATTTGTTCTATATTTAACAATACGATCTTGCAATATATGTATATAGGTTTAAGCACTTCGTGAGTTTAAACTGCCTTGAAGTAATAATTGAACATGAATTGAATAGCTGAAAATAGAAAGGTAATAATTTTTAATATATTATTTAAACAAATGAACTTTTTTGCTGCTTTAAAAATAAAAATTTCGAAGCGAATAATATCTACTTTTAAATTTCATTTTTATAAAACATTTTATTTTTAGAAAATTTAATTTATTTAAAAAAAATTGAAATTATCCAAATATCTAAAACAACAACAGAATCATGGATATAAGATGGAAACTTGTTATAGATTAATTCACAAAGACTTGCAAGCATAAAATTTATATTGTAAAATAAAACTACTTTTGCTAATATTTCAATTTTACTATATTTTATACTTTTCTAATAATAAATAAATTGTAGAAAAATATTTTGAAGTACATGATTTCTCGTGTAAAAGAAACTTTTACATATCCTTTTCCTTTCCACTTTCTAAAAGTAGCTTCTGGACCCCTGTATGAATTTAACATGTTTCTGAAGCATAGTTTAGTAGTAACAATAAAGAAGTTAGCGACAATGAAGAATTAACTTTTTCAAAATAAAATTAATCGTTTTGAGAAAAAGATTGTTTTTCATATTCTAAAATATTGAGTTCTATAAAATTAAAAAACATATTATTTTAAAGAAAAAATTCTTGCCACAAAGTATAGATTTTTTTTTTTTACTTTCATTAAAGTGTATCCACATAAAAAAATACATATATAATATATCTGTGAATATAATAATTATAATATAATTATTGTATAATAATATAATAATTGTATATAATAATTGTATATATTACATAAAGGTTGATAGACTAGAAAACGTCCTTATAAGTCCACGTTATTTTTGTTTAATAAATAACATTGACTTATCACTAATACTTTGGTAATGGTAATATGTTAACAGGAATTCCTACATTTATAACTTGAACAGTATTATTATAAAAGTGTGCAAACTTTACTGTAAATACTTAGATAATAATATTAAGAAATACTTCATACATAATTCTATTCTCGTTATACAAATTATAAAGAACTTTTCAAATAAATATTGTATCTTTTTAAAAAATTATATAACAAAATTATAAAAGCGTTTAAACGTCACTTCAATTTAAAGAAAAAAATTTGACAAAATAAGATTCTTTTTACCTTTTTAATACCGCAAACAGCAGTTCTTCATTTGTAGTGTTTCAACTAAAAAACAATTCAGCAATTTACATATGCGTACACACGTGTTACTCGTAACAATCTAAA